>JAQBSW010004615.1:0-66964 GCA_029291075.1 Eudiplozoon nipponicum
TTTTAATTGCGATGTTCTCCTCCTTTAGCTCCTTTATGGAATTTTGAAGGGCCGCAGTAATTTTCTCAAATTCGGTATTTAACAAAGTCGGAGCCATTATAAACCGTGCGCGGTCCAAATATTAGATGTTGTGACGTCTAACTAGTTGTGCAGCAACAAGATTGGCGTGATTAAAATTGACTTTGCATGTGAAGCAAATTCAGAAGTCATGTAGAGGAGAATTCAGCATGACAGGACACGCACTTACATGTAGTGCTAAGCAGAAGGCAAATGTGAATACTGACTGGCATTTTAAATGCAGCGAAAGCTCGCAAGCCTTTCGTTAACGGCAAATTTCGCTTGTTGTAATTGGTGTTGAGTAAATTAAATTTCACTTTCACTTACGCAATATGTCGGCGAATTGTTCTTGAGAAGTTACGGGGCTCTATCGCCATTAACTATTAAGAAATCTAGAGATACCAAATCCTTATCAGTCTTGGTTTGTCATAAGTAGTCTGATGGATTTATATTTAGAATAGATCATCTTTAGAAAAGAATATTTTTATTTGGATTCAATTCACATATATTCCTGTAACGAATCAGATTAATTCTCCGACATAAGGACAACAATAAGGATTTAGGCATAACTATACAATGTTCAGCTTCTGCTGAGAGAAAAATTGAAAGGATAGTAGGCAGTGCCAAGAACAGATGGGCACTTATAAATAAAAATATATTACGGAATGATATAAAATTTAAAATGTATATAATATGGATTAGACCGATACTAGAATATGCTGCCGATACGAGGCATCCAATGAAAAAGGGTTTGTCCAATAAGATAGAAGCTGTACAAAGAAAAGTTGTAAAACAAATTAGCCCTATCTCCTGCACTATATTCACCACTAGATTACAGTTTGAATCACTGCAAACTTTATGGTTTCGGAGGGTATGCTATTGCACAAATGTTTTCCATTTGAACCAGTGGACTGTTGCCTATATGAATGAGACATATTGAAAATGAAGTAGGCAGTGCCAAGAAAAGATGGGCACTAATAAAACGAAATATCTTATCGAATGACATAAAACTTAAAATGTATATAATATGGATTACACCAATACTAGAATATGCTGTCGCTACTTGGAATCCATTAAAAAAGGGTTTGTCCAATAAGATAGAAGCTGTACAAAGGAAAGTTGTGAAACAAATTAGTCCTATCTCCTGCACTATATACGCCGCTAGATTACAGTTTGTGTCATTGCAATCTTTGTGGTTTCGGAGGATGTGCTATTGCATAAAAGTTTTCCATTTGAACCAGTGGACTGGTGCCTATATGACTCCGATAAGAAAGAGTCATGAAGTTGGAACTAGATCTGGACATTTGGCAATATCTCCTCCGTTGGTGGGGAATGTTGCGAGCAAGTTATTCTCTTTCTCGAAAATCTACAAAATTTATAACCAATTGCCAAAGGGGCTTAGAGAAATGCCTCCATCTAAGATGTCTTTTAAATTTTTATCTACTGAACTTGAAAAAGTCTACAATCCTGCTGATATTTTTTATTCTGATTATGATAATACTTTCTCATGGTTGATTAAGAGACAAGGATAATTGTTATCGGAAACAGATTTTCTTGAGATTTTTATTTCCAAGTTTTGTTTTATTAAATTTTTGTTTTATTAAAATTGAAATGTTATGCATTATATCATCATATTAGTCAACAATACATACAATCAATTGCTAGTCATGGTTCTCAATTTTTTGCATAATGTTACACTCGAATTATACCTTAATTGTTCCTATTTTGATGATGTATCTATAATTCTCTACAGCCGAACTTTCTGATATTGATATATTGTATAGTACAACTAGTGAGATATACTTATCTATATGAGACTAATTGCACAATTTTATGTGATGTGATAATTTTTTAATACATATATTGTACAATTTCCAATTTTATTAATTGATGGAATATGTGTGGTTTGAATCCAAATAAAGATATTCTATTCTATTCTATTCTAAAAATAAAGAGTCATGAAGTTGGAAGTAGATCTGAACCTTTGTCAATATCTTCTCCTTCGGTTGGGAATGTTGCGAGCAAGTTATTTTCTTTTCCGAATATTTACAAAATTTACAATTATTTGCCAAAAGGGCTTAGAGAAACGCCTCCATCTAAGATATCTTTTAAATTTTATATACTGAACTAGGAAAAATCTACAATCCTGCTGATAATTTTAATTTTTATCATGATAATTCCTGCCCATTGTTGAATAAAATCTAATTGTTATCAGCAACATACCTTCATGAGATTTTTATTTCCTGGTTTTGTATTATTAAAATTGAAATGTTATGCATTATATCATCATGTTAGTCAATATGGAGGAAGATAAATCATCCGCCAAATGTAAAATAACATTAACTTATAAATTTAAACCACCATGGCTGATTGTAACGAATTTTATTTAAAAGAATTTTTTCTTTTTATTTTTCAGAACATTCTATGTTTAAATACTTGACTTTGAATTGTGCGCCAATTTCAGTTTTCGAGTGTCACGCACCTCGAAGGGTTGTATCATCTGTTGGTCAGCTGCAATTTTCACATATTTTCTCAATTAAAATATGGATACATATTGACAATATATTTATGCTATAACTGTCTTACATTCTGTTATTGAAGCACACATTGAAGGGACGTTCTGGAACAGGTAATTTGATTATTCTGTTGTTCACGTATATCTCCTTCCAGATTATTTGTTTGGGAGTTTGAGCGAGACAACTTTCGCATTCCGATTGCCTAACATTAAGTGTCGATTTAATAATTAAACTAACCAGACATGGAGGCTGATATTAAATTTGAGGACACAAGTAGGTTAGTACAGGACGCGAATGGAAATATAAGCGTATCAGATTCTACTGTAAATTTTAGGACCACAAGCGATCTGGCATCTATTGGGTTCTCAGACACGAATAGGTTAGGAGCCTCTACAAAATTTGGCGACCGCGCCAGTCCAAGAATCTTAAGTCTACCGCAATACAAATCTGAAAAACATTCAAGTTGGGTCGGAGATGCCCAAATGATATTTATTGCTTATAATATTGTATATGCAATGGAGAAATTTGTTGCAGCATGGATGGCATTGCCTGAAAATTTCCGAAATGCCTTAGAAAATTTAAGAGACAGAACTGTGGTAGAAAAGCCGTACAATGCATTTGAGTTATTAATGGATGAAATTCAACATAGATATCAGCCTGGAAGATCGGCGCAAATGTGCGAACTATTACGCTTAGAGAAAATGGGGCGTCAATTACCGTCGGAATTTTACGAACGCCTTTGCACAAAAGCTTCCAGGTTGAAAATATCCAGAGATGTAGTCAACTCCATGTTCACAGCTGAGCTACCAATTAGGCTTAGAACCACAGTGGAAGTATTTGACACTATGAGCATTGATTGGCCAACTAAACTCAGAGGGTTAGACGGCGTGTATAAACAGCAGGAACCACAAGTAAATGCTGTAATAGCAGTTTCTGTCATGGTGCAGCCAGTCAGGGCAGATGCCGAAAACAACCTGACTATACAAGAAACGTTGCGTTTCTTATGTAGAGAAGTTGCTAGTTTAAGTTGTGACATAGCATATTGCCCCACATTTGATTATCAACTATCGGCCGCTAGCGGTAGTCCGATAGGAGTGAAAGGGATGAAAGAAATGTCGGTAACGTTAGGACAGAAATCTTCCTTCCGATGGACTTTTTCTAGTAGCCGATGTCAAGACCATATTACAGGCATGGATTTCTTGACACATTTCAAGCTGACATTAGACCACAAAGCTAGGACTATCGCAGAACGCGTAGGGATGTAAACAACTACTGAGTCTAACACATCGGCAGCTAGAACAGTTATTTTACCTCGTCCAACAGTCGCACATGACTTTGCCGATATAATCGAGAAGCACCTAGCCGTGTTTCAACCTTTCAGTGCCAAAAGGATAGGATTGAAGACAGGAGTAGAACATCATATAGAATTGGTGGCTCCGTTGCCTTGTTCACCGAAGGCTAAACCATTGGCACAACACAAGCAACAGATTGCTTTGTCCGAATTTCACCAATTGCGCGAAGAGTGGATTTGTAGAAGGTCAAATTCCAATTTTGCTTCCCCAATAGTGGTAGTTCCCAAACCTGAACCGGATCAATGGAGGGTTTGTGGAAATTATCGTCTATTAAACTCAGTGACGATGGGTGATTCTTATCCTCTCCCTAACCAGAGTACTTTACTCCGAGATATAATGGGATATGAGGTTTATTCAACTTTAGATCTCCAGAAAGCGTACTATCAGATACCAATGGAGGAAAGTTCGATACCACTCACCGCAGTCAGATTTCCAGGAGGGGGATCGCATGAATTTCTTCGAATGCCTTTTGGTTTGAAAAATGCCAGTCAGACATTCCAGCGTTTGGCTGAAGAAATCCTTCAGAGTTGTCCATTTGCGAGGGTATATATAGACGACATAATAATTTTTAGTCGCTCACGAAATGAACATCGTACGCATTTGGAAACGGTTTTGACCAGGCTGGAAAAATATGGATTAGTGGTCAAACCTAATACGAGTAATATCGGTTGCTCTTCAGTTAAATACCTTGGTCATATACTTTCCAAAGACGGAATTAAACCTTTGGAAGATAAGATCCAACCTATAAAGGACGTAACGGAACCCCGAACTGTACGCCAGTTGCGAAGGTTCTTGGGCATGATCAGCTATTACCGTCGATTCATTCCAGGTCTAGCCGGAATTCTTGGATCGTTAACACGCCATCTCACTCGTGAAAAGAGCACGATCAAGAAGTCTTGGCTTATAAACTTGAGTCCAGAAGACCGAGAAAAATTCCAAAAGGCCAAGGAAATGTTAAGTGACATAACCACATTAGCACCTGTAGATTGGGAAAAACCTTTCGAGCTAATCACAGATGCCTCAGATGTTGCATTAGGGGCAGTGCTACAGCAAAGAGATCAGGACGTAGTAAGACCGATTGGGTTTTATAGCCGTAAGCTTAATGATCGAGAAAAACGTTATGATACGTTTGGCAAAGAGCTTCTAGCAGTGTATGCCGCAGTGCTACACTTCGAGCATTACTTAGATGGTCATAAGTTTAAGTTATTGACCGATCATAAGCCGTTGATCAGCATACTTGGTAAAACAGCTAGGCTTAATTACTCTCGTAGAGTAAATTCCCAAATAACACGGTTAGCAGAGTTCGATTTCACTGTGTCTCATATTGCTGGTAAGGAGAATGTGGTAGCCGATGCACTTAGCAGACCGAATGAAGCTGATGTCGAGCTGATATTTCAAGGTCCATTGAAGAATTTAGACAATTCGATGCCTGATTTAGTTAGTCAAATCGAGGAAGCGCAAGGATCGGATCCCTTTACATTAGTTTTGTCCAAAAGGCCAGGATATGTTCGTAAGCTCATAAGTGGTAAGTGGTTGTTATGCGAAACGTCTAGAAGTCAACCACGACCATATGTTCCGTTGGAGTTACGGGCCAAGATTATCCAAGTGTTACATGACATGGGTCATCCATCCATTAAAGCCACCATTCGATTGATCAACGACAGATATGTATGGCCGCACATGTCTAAAGACATACGGGTATGGGTAAGAGCCTGTGCCAAGTGTCAAACGTGTAAGGTGTGGAGACATACCAGAACCGAGATAAAGAATATTGGGATACCAATTGGACAGTTCAGACACGTACACATAGACATTGTCGAGATGCCTGAGGTTAATGGGAACAAATATTTGCTGACTATGGTAGATAGATTTAGTCGTCAATTCGAAGTGGCGATTTTAAAAGACATGACAGCGCAAGAAGTCTTGTTCGCGTTTCTACATAATTGGATATCGCGTTATGGTGTTCCGGAAAAGGTCACTAGTGATCGCGGTAGTCAATTTATGTCCGAGCTTTTCGTAGAGATCCCTCAACATCATGGGAACCACTGTATTACATACTAGCGCGTACAACCCACGAGCGAATGGGATGGTAGAAAGGCTGCATCGTGAACTGAAAGCTGCATTAAGGTGTACTAGTGGAACAAGCTGGATACACGATCTTCCTATAGTACTACTCGCCATGCGCAACAGATATAGGGCACAATTAGGTACTTCCATAGCAGAACTGGTTTATGGAGAACCATTAAGGTTGCCTGGAGATCTTCTAATAGAAACTCCAAGTAGTCTTGATTGGGCTTCTAGTTATGTAGATTGGTTCGTAGGAGCACTTAGAGATAAGATGTGTCGTTTGGCTCCGACCAAGACTAGAAAAGCAAAAACCAAATGCTATGTGTCCTCTGATCTATAATCGGCATCGCATGTTTAAATAACTAATGAAAATAGGAAGAACTGCCTGACACCATTTTATAAAGGACCATACAAGGTCAGGAGGTTGACTGACAAGAATGTCATCATAGAAATAAATGGCATTGAGGATTGTGTTACGTTGGATCGTTGCATTCCCCAGTTTATCTAGATAGAGGGTATGACTGAATTAACAAATGCCTTCAATGACCGTCGTTCTATGGGCGAATCCGATGTGTGCAATCCCACCATTCAGGCACATAACGAAATGCAGAACTCTGAAGATGCGTTGTCTAATATAGTAAAATCTTATTCTACCAGTTCACAGCATGAAAACTATTTGGCAATACCAGATGATATGGAAGAACTAGTGAAAACTGTACCGGGCGAAATGACGACTTCAGGTGCGCCATTATGCACAACTCGTTCTGGAAGAGTGCCACGTCAGCCGAAGAATCATGATTAAGTCTATTAATAGCCGTCTTTTTTTGAGGTGGTGTATGTGGAGGAAGATAAATCCTCCGCCAAATGTAAAATAGCATTAACTTATAAATTTAAACCACCATCGCTGATTGTAACGAATTTATTTAAAAATTTTCTTTTTTTTCCAGAATATTCTTTGCTTAAATACTTGACTTTGAATTGTGCGCCATTTTCAGTTTTCGAGTGTCACAGTCCTCGACTGGTTATTTATTCCTTTGGTCTGCTGCAATTTTCACATTTTTCTTCATTAAAAACTGATCAACATACACAATATATATCTGCTTAAACTGTCTTGTACTTTTTACTGAAGCACTCATAGAAGGAACGATCTGGAACATGTAGTTTAATAATTCTGTTGTTCACGTATATCTCCTTCCAGATTATTTTTTAGGGTTACTTGAGCGAGACAGGTTTCACATTCCGATTTGCCTAACATTAAGTGTCGAATTGATAATTAAACTTCACAGAGATGGATTCTGATATTAAATTCAAGGACACTGACAAGTTAGTGCAAGATATTGCAGATTTTAATTTAGCAGATAGGAATGGAAATATAAGCATATCAGATTCTATTGTAAATTTTAAGACTACAAGCGATCTGGCATCTATGGAGTTCTCCGATACGAATAGGTTAGGAGCCTCTACATTAACTATACATACAATCAATTGCTAGTCCTGGTTCTCATTTTTTGCATAATGTTACACTCGAATTGTAACCTTAATTATTCCTATTTTGATGATGAATTTATTACTCCTTACAGCCAGACTTTCTGAAGTTGATATATTGTACATTACAACTAGTGAGATTTACTATCTATATGAGACTAATTGCACATATTTATGTGATGTGATATCTTTTTTATATTGTACATTTTCCAATATTATTATTTGATGGAACATGTTTGGTTTGAATCCAAATAAAGATATTCTATTCTACTCTATTCTAAAAAATTAAATACTAATTTCATTACGCTGCACCAATTAAAACAAGCTAAATTTTACGTGAACACATGGTGTGCAAACTCGAGAGTGCACAAGTATATAAGCAGGGTACAATTACCATGCAACACACATGATAATTCTGATCTGCGCGTTAGGTTTAATATCTGTCACTCTCTCCACTTGACTGTCCATCTACGCCGAAATCTGGAATTGTGTTTACCACACTGTCATCTTGTTGCTTTGATTTTAGACACACCAATCGTCATACGTAATCAATTATCTATTAATCGTATTTCTATGTGTGCCAGGCACCACTGTGTTGCCACAGATATTCAAAAAGACAATTCTGCGCCTTCGAACAGAAAGTCACCTCTCCGGTTTTGACAACTTTAATTATTCCGATACATTCACACGAAGGAACACCAGCCACCCAGTTTTATCATACAAAAAGTGTCTATAAGTGCATCTAAACACTGAAACACTAATTAACTTTCACAGAATGTGCCGGTAGATGCTATCACGGCCCTGATAATGGCCACCAACATCGGCTGTTCTCAGATAATTTCCGGCTTTGTCTTCTTCTTGTAACGTCGCACGGTATTAACTTGTAGCCTGAGCGTTTACAATTTGGCGACCGCGCCAGGATCCCTTAGAACAGTACCGTTTTTAGATTTGTTTTGATATTACATATCTCTGCTCAAAAATTTGAAGCAAATACATGTCTTATATTTTTTAATTTGGGTTTATATTAAAATCGACGACTGCACAAATAAAACTATATTTTTGACAACAGAACATCCTGTTCTTCAATCTTGTTTCTGAATATTTCTTATTCAAAGGATTCTGTGGCTTTTCTCAAGTGTTTCACCACAATTTGTGTTCAAACTGTGGAAAAGATTTTGATTTTGATTTTTTGGAAGCAGATTTTGTCAAAGATTTCTGTTGTTATTTCGCAGGAAATTGTTGCCTCAACGTTTGCGTTCGTGTCAAACTGTGGAAGCAGATTGTGTGGAAGCAGAACTTTGTCACGTTTTTCTGTGGTTAAATAGCTTAATACCTTTCTCTTCTACCTCAACTTTAGCCTTCCTGTCAAACTGTAGAAGCAGATTTTGGCAAGCCCTTAGTTAATATTTTTAAACATTTAAAGGACACGTGAGTTTTTAAAAAAATTTCAATATATATTTAAGTCCCTTTATGCATTTTAATGTCCTGTAAGTCACATCCAAAAATGAATACCCTAAATTCTAATTAAGCTCAGTATCTATCCGCAGGTCTCACATCTGACGACGTTAAGCTATCCACTTTGGAGAGACCTATTTCAGATTTGAGTAAAATCCTCGAAAGAATCGTCATAGACATGCAAATGCTGATTAAACTGCGGATCAACACCGTCTAAATCAGTATAAACGACAATCGAGACCACCTCATTCATTTGGTCGATATTCTCTAAAAAGTAGTGCTTTATTCACTAAAAGTATATATACAATTTTTGAAATTGCCAGGTTTGTTCGGAGAATTTACCAAACGGGTGTCAGTTTCCTTCCTCAGCTGACGACAATGAAGAACAAGACAACAGTTTCTGTTCTTGACGCACAGATTTCAAAACGTCTATTGCTGTAGTTTATGTTGACTCCTTTACGTCCACGCAGAATATGCCACATAGACAGCAATACTGATAATTTATTTTGCAAAGACCAGTCCATTTTCTTATATGACTCAGTCGAGAAATACAATGAAGTTCTGCCTCTTCTAGATTTTAAAACTGGAGAATAATTCGTCGTAGACAGAGGTGCAGAATTTATAGTTCTCAAGGTTGATTCCATGGCCGAGATGTCTCTAGGCGTTCTACTCGCAAGAACAACAGCAGAGACCATTTATACTTGTGGTTGTCGGAATCGCACTCTCAACATAGATTTACGACGTGAAGTTTCTCAAAACTTTATCGTGGCAGCCCAACAAGCCAGTTCTGCCGACCAGCCTTCAGAAAAAGGTTTTAGACTCAATTTACTCAATTTATTACCCAGGAAGCAAAGCGACTGTCGGACTTCTTACAGACCGTTTTTGGGGTCACAGGCTCAGGCAGAATGCTAAACGATGGGTCGCTGTATGTTTTATTTGCCAGAAAACAAGATGACACGGCACACCCGTTCTATGTTGCAACATTTCCGAACTACTTCACAACCAACCATCGTCCACATTGACATAGTTCACCTGCAAAGTTTCAAGGTTTCAGATACTTTCTAACTATGATTGATAGATTTACCCGATGGCCTGCGGCATTACCTCTTGGCGCCATTTCTGCAGACGAAGTCACTAATGGTTTTAGCTCTGCATGGATAGGACATTACGGTGTGCCCAAAAAGGTCATTACTGATAGAGGCACTTGCTTCTCATCTGATAGTTTCAAAACTACCTTGCGGTTCAAGGGATGCATTGATTTTATTTATATACAAATCAATAAACTGCTCCTAACTGCGGTGTACAGACCGCAAAAGACAGAAACTTAATTTTGCGAATTCACATGTGCAATGTTAGTATTAACTGTAATCTTTTCAGAGAGTTAAGCGTAATGATTAATTATGAAAGTGTTTACATTATGAGCATAGATGAATTTGTTTCTTCTATTTCAACTTTATTATCTGATTTATTTCATACATTTATATTTACGGATATTATGCGAAACAAATCGATAGGAAATTATGTAAACTACGAATTAAACGTGATAATATAAAGAAATGTAGTCTTATCAATAATATTAAAAAATGAAATTCGATTTGATTGACAATGAAATTAATTCATCACTGCTGATAATCCGCCAAAGATCAGAAAGAATCATATTGGGTAAAATAAAAAGCAATCTTAGACAAGAATACAAACTCCTAAAAGATTACAGTAAATATAAGGATAAATTTAAGCTCTTATTAGCGGTGGATACAACTGAGTATGAATTTCTCTGCGAATTGGAAGAATGTTTCGGTAATTTGAAATGTTATTCAAAAAAATGAAAGCAATATTATGGATATAACTGATTTTAAAAGTAAAATCACAGAACAAAAAGATCACTTTGGTATACTGATTGATAAACTACTTCAATTAACTTTAAGCTTTATGAATGCGCTCTGCATTTTTATGAACAGAATTTTGAACGATGGAAAAATATCAATTTATATTCTAATGAAAGTAGCTATACCGTTGCCGAAGGTAAGTAAGCCAACGTTTATAGTCTAATCTCTATTATCCCTTCATTTTTGTAGATAATAGAACAACTGATACCAGATAATTTATAAATTATGCTGCAGGTTGATTTTGATACAAGCCAACATGGCTTTACTAGAGATGGATCGACAATTTCTAATATGCGTTCAATGTAAAAGCATGTAGTTACGCTTAACTCTCTGAAACGATTCCAGTTAATTCTGGAACATTGCACATGTGCATTCTCAAAATTAATTTTCTGTCCTTTGCTACTCAATTTGTTTCATTGCAAAATAATTTGCCTGTGATCCAATTCTTTAAAGTAGGTTACAATTTCATAACTGTGCCAGGTAACCGATTCAATTTCTCAATATTCATGATCTAAGCATTTCGAACATCTAGTTGATTATTTCAAAATCTGCTTTAGATCATGTTTAGAGAAAATATTGGTTATTTCACTGCCATTCATCTTATTAAAATCGCCTAGCACCATGTTATAACTATGGCAGTCCAAAATAGATTGAAAAATGGTAAAATTACATCATCCTTTAAACTAGCATACGGCAGTCTGTAAACTGGTCTGTAACGTCAAACCTGCGACTACTTGTTCCATTATATCAGTTTCTATAAACTAAATATTAGCTTCTATTATATTTCATTTATTAATTGGCAAAAGGACTATACTTTATACACATTACTGTACACCGTAATTTTGATCTTGAAAAAGATATGACACTCGAACTACTGAAAAATATATTTCGTAATTTTGCGGAGTACCAGCATCATATTTTGCAATGCCGCGTTTTGCTTACGCGGGTTGTAGCTTTACGCTAACAATTTTACAATGATCTGATTGATCACAATTTCTACCTATGAACCTGTTTTGTCTTCTATTGGGCTCGGTGCTTATTCGTCCCTTGTTTCCGAAGGCTTCAGCATCGTCCATACTAATCATTGGAAATGCGGTCCTATACAATCTTTGTTTACTGGCTACGTTTCGGTGCATTCTACCCAGCACAATTATCATGCCACTAAATACAGCACAATACTCACAATAGCAGATTTAAGCAAATTTAGACCACATTTGCTTAAATCTGCTATTGTTAGTATTGTTCTGTATATAGTGGCCTTATAATGGGGCTGGATAGAATGCGCAAAAACGTAACTAGAACCACTGGTATGTCTGACGATGATAGAGCGCGATGATCTTGTAATTTGGTTGTGCTTGATGTTGATGCCATAAACAGTGAGTCCAGTGTATGCAGCTGGCTTGACGTTGGTGTCTGCGAGGTTGATATTACTACATAAGAATCATCCTGAACGATAACTTTAACTTATCTAGTAATTTTATTCTCGACATCGATTCAGATAAACCATGTAAGAATGCAGCGATCCAATAATAAAAATCTCTCTCATTCCATTTTACTTCTGGCGCCGATATTTCGTCTGCTATCTTTGACCCTTCTTTGTAAAACGGAGTCGCAAGTTTCTGCAGAGAGACATAGAAATAATAGTTGGCTGCGCTAAACCAGATTGGTGCTAATAGAAGAGAAACCGACCTTATCTAATAAAGCATGCCAATTAAAAGAGCATTTTATGTGTATTAGTCGATCCCGGAATATGCCGCCACCGATTGATATTCACGAACAAAATAAAGGATGTACGAAGAAAAATTGAAAAATATATTAGTCCTGTGATTTTGCACCATTTATGCTAGAAGACTACAGTTTGTATCACGTCAAACCTTATGGTTCTGGAGGGTTTCTTCTGTAAAAATTATTCCACCTGAATTAGTAGACAGGCGCCTATATTAATCAAATGAGAAAAATTCATGGAATAGAACCTAGGTCCGGACAATCGGCAATCTCTCCTATTTTAATGGGAAATATTGCTGGAAAAATATTATTGTTTTAAAAACATTGTAAATTTTACAAACAATTGCCTAAAGGGCTTCAAAAAGGCCTTCGTCTATATTGTTTTATTAATTGCAATGTATTGAGCTGGGATGAAATATGCGATTCTGGTGATCTTCTGAATTTTGATTTTGATAATAATATCTCGTAGTTAAACAAAAGACCAGGATAAATGAGGTCATTATTATATCTTCCTAAATTTTTTTTATATTTGTAATCTTTATTATTTGTATCATTATCTATTATATGAAAACTTTCGATGAAGAAAACAATATATTGTCTTTATTATAATACTCTTTTTCACACTCTCTCTATGTTCACATATTTCTATCTTGTTTGGCTTTCCAATTTATATATAAAGATATGTTCATTAGTAGATATTTGAAAATACCATGCGAAAGAAATATTTCTTATATCTTATTTAAGGAATATAAGTGAATGGTGGCCGGTAAATTAATTTTAGGTGGTGCATAAGTGTTTTATGAGTAGAACCGAGTAATCTGTATAATTAGAAAATTACTATTGATAAATATTGCAAAGAACCTCAGTTAAATTCTCGTCAAACGATTATATGTTCAATTAATAATTCACTTTTAAAATTCTGAAAAACGGCAACTTTAAAGCAATTAGTTTGAACGTAATATGTTCAATTAATTCTGTAAACAATTTGTTTTAAAGTAATAAGCTTGAATATGATATACAATCGATAAAATATTATAAAATAAGAATAGAGGGAAAAAATATTTATTTAATTCACCACTCAGTTTCTAATACAACTAAATCTGTTCAGTAACCAGAAATGTAATAAAATACAGCGAATTATGGCATAAATATAAACCAGAATAGTGCAGGAAATACCGTGGCATGCAGCAATGCAAATATTCTTAAAATGTCTCAATCTGTTTTTAATTACGACAAGTTGCAAAAAATCATGCCTAACAAACATGCAAGTGTGTTAATTTTACGTTAGAAAGTTGTTCGAAAAAGGTTATAAATT
This sequence comes from Eudiplozoon nipponicum, assembly GCA_029291075.1. Taxonomy (NCBI): domain Eukaryota; kingdom Metazoa; phylum Platyhelminthes; class Monogenea; order Mazocraeidea; family Diplozoidae; genus Eudiplozoon; species Eudiplozoon nipponicum. Next base: position 13,859 of record JAQBSW010004615.1, read on the forward strand.
TTTTTTTAAAGTAAACAATAGTTGGTTCGACTTATGATTGAAAACAATGATGCAGCACATTTCGAAGAATATTTCGATGCGGTTACTTTAAGATTTGCGGGCGTTCATGAAGTAACCCTGCTAGTGGTATTCTTCTTCTAACTACTAATACATATTTTATGTGTTACAACTGAGCCTAGTGTAGGGTTTAATTATATTTTATTTTTTCCCTTGTTTAAACGTTTAGTCATTGGATTCCTTTGAAGACAACCTATCAATCTTATTATCTACATCTTCTTGTTTTAATCGTCGTCTTCCTTATAATCTTCATCATCATCATCATCATCATCATCGCCAACTAACCTATAGCGCTTCCGACGTTTATTTTTATTATCATCATCATCATCATCATCATCATCATCGTCGTCGTCATCAAAAAGGTTCCTAGATTTTTTTACCTTTCGTCGTTGTCGTCATCATAATCTTCTTCATCCTCCTCATCGTCGCCAAAAAACCTATAGCCCTTACGACGTTTATTTGTATCATCATCCTCATCATCATCAAAAAGGTTCCTAGATTTTTTTCCCCTCCTTTCCGTCTCGGGGCTGGTGGATTCATGAACTATTTTTTTCATCTCCTTCATCCCATCAGTTTGATCCGTTGATCTTTCTGACACCACGCTTGTCGTTGTTGTTGGAACTGCCAGTTTCGCTTCGGATGTTGTTATTTCATCGGACGACCGATTCGGTAATTCCATGTATGATGGTGTACGCAAATCACCTTTTATCATCAGTGGAATCAAGTGGAATCATTGTTCCGCATATTCTTCACTTGTCGTTTCAATAGGCCTGCTTTGCAATGGCTCAGAATACCTGGTGGAGCCCGATGCCACGCTTGGTGTTGACGAGGGAACTGCCAGTTTCGCTTCGGATGTTGTTACGTCTGATGTGGGAACCACTTCACTTTTATCAGTGAAGTGTGAATTAGCGGAATCATTTGTTATGCCTGCAGCATATTCGTCACTTGTCGTTTCAATAGGCCTGCTTTGCAATGGCTCAGAATACCTGGTGGAGCCCGATGTCACGCTTGGTGTTGACGAGGGAACTGCCAGTTTCGCTTCGGATGTTGTTACGTCTGATGTGTGAACCACTTCACTTGTATCAGTGAAGTGTGAATTAGCGGAATCAGTTGTTCTGCCTGCAGCATATTCGTCACTTGTCGTTTCAATAGGCCGGCTTTGCAATGGCTCAGAATACCTGGTGGAGCCCGATGCCACGCTTGGTGTTGACGAGGGAACTGCCAGTTTCGCTTCGGATGTTGTTACGTCTGATGTGGGAACCACTTCACTTTTATCAGTGAAGTGTGAATTAGCGAAATCAGTTGTTCTGCCTGCAGCATATTCGTCACTTGTCGTTTCAATAGGCCGGCTTTCCAATGTCTCGGAATACTTAGTCGAGTTTGATTCATACAAAGATAAATCAGGAACCTTAGTGATTAGTGCATCACCAAGATCAATGCCGACAGTTACTCCAGACAAGCTATAAGTTGCACCGGTTGAAATTTCATTAATAAAGGTATCTGTGGTGTTGCTTTCATTGATTTTGGCGGCAAACTCGTTCAATATACTCATTAGTGCTTTTAAGCAACTTATGGCCTCCTTTATTGATCCACCTTCATCATTTAGCAGAATACATGCAGTTAATTCGCGAACATCTTCAATTCTAGAAACATTCTTGGCTGTGTATTCTGGACTGACTGAAGTGCTTGAGTACACGAAATGATTTTCATTTGTGAGATTACCAGTTATTGTGCTTTCAGTGTCGGTTGTACTGTACATGTAATGCGTATAGTTGCCAACTGGAACGGGTGTGTAGGATGCATTACTCGACAGCTCAGTAAAGTTTACGTTGCTTTCATTTACTGATTGTGTTGATGTCGTTTGATCTGAAGATTCAAACATATTAGTTGTTTGCCAAATGTCTGATAAAATTTCTTTTTGTTTTTGCACACAGGAAGGGTACAATGAATTTTATTATAATAATTGTATCAATGTTTGATTTAGTGTAAGCAGTGATATTACTTTTGCATGTTTACATGCTAATGAAGTCCATAACATGGTTAGTGAGACTTAAATATTTATTTATGACTTAATGGACATATTTACCTGATGTGGTGTCTCTTATCTATTGTACATTTTCTGATACTGTAATCTATTTAATGGAACGTGTGTGGGTTGAATCTAAATGTAGATATTTGTTCTACTTTCTTAAGAAACACAAACACGCGACGCCGGTCTCAAATTGGAGGACACGTAGCATTTGGTTTCCATTGGTATGGTCTTAGTTGGAGCTAAACGAAACATCTTACCTGTAAGTGATTCAACAGACTAACCTATGTGACTAGATACCCAATCAAGACTATTTGCAGTGTCTACTAGAAGTTCTTTAGGCAGCTTTAATGGTTCTCTATATATTAATTCTGCTATTCTAGTTTCTAATTTTGCCATATATTTGTTGCGCACGGCTATCAATATTATAGAATGATCGTGTACCCAGCTCGTACCATTAGTACATATCAACGCAGGTTTAAATTCACGACGTATCATTTCTACCATCCCATTTGCTCAGGGAATGAACGCATTTATATGCAACAAATTTATTCCTATGAAATGATATCATGAAAAACTCCGACTTAAATTGTATACTGCGAACATTAGCGGCCCTACCGGTACACCATATGGCTACACTCAAAGATATAGGAACGTGAACGAACTCCATCCGCTGTTCTATCTTTCAAAATCTGTACTTCATATTGACGACTGGAACGATCAATCAGTCTAAGCAATTACTTTTCATCATTGAATTCTGGCATTTCAATAATGTCTATATGTAGGTGTTTGAAATGTCTGGTTAGTATCCCGATTTTAAATACGTCGATTTTGGCCTTGGCATAGACTCGTACCTAAGCCCGTATGTCTTTAGACATATGCGGCCATACATATCTTTCAGTAATTAATCGAAAGGGGGCTTCTACTGTTGAATTACCTAAATCATGTAGTTGTTGAATTTTTCACACTGAACTCTATTGAAAAATAAGGTCTGCGTTTGCTTCTGGAAGTTTTTCATAACAACCACTTGCAACTCAGGAGTTTGCAAGCGTAGGCTGGTTTTTTAGCCAATACTAAAGTGAAGTGGTCCAATCCTTGCGCTTCCATGATTTGTTGGACTAAAATTTCTCGAGAAAATTCTAAATTCTTTATCGGACCTTGGCGTGTCAGCTCGACGTTTGTTTCATTCGGTCTGCAGAAGTGAATACGATATAATCATTACTTGTACTTTGTTTTATTATATATTATAATACCGGAAAACTTCTAAATATATTTTAGAAAAGAGTAGAATATCTTTATTTGGATTCAAACCACACACGTTCCATCAAATAGATAATAATATTAGAAAATGTACAATATATAAAAGATATATTAATAAATAATAATAATAATACATTTATTTGGCATCAAAGGCCAACTGGCCCAACCATTGAAATAGCAAATCAAGGGTAGGATATGTGGAGGTGATTGGAATTGTGACTAGCAAAGTATTTAATTGCAGGGGGAGGGGTTGGGGAGGGGAAAAGTTATCATTAACATCAAGATAGTTCAATCTGGTGAAAAATAAATAAACGAAGTTCCATTTGACTAGACAAGATCAATTGGAGATAGTCCGTGAAGTATCAGATCTTCAAGGTGAATGTGAGATCGAAAACCAGGATGAAGATGAAAAGATGGCGGCCCGGAGGTAGACGTCGACCGGTGGAGTCCATTGTCGTGACGATTGAATTGATGGAGCAAAGCATGGACATGGATGGAATCAGCAGGATTGAGGCGGGCGAGTCTTGCAGGGATCGCAGACATCCGTAGAACGTGATTGTGATTGAAAGAAGACCAGGGAGAGTCGAAGTCCGAAGCGAACCGTTGGTGGATCGGTAGGTTTCCGGTCCTCCGCTGAAACAAGAAAGAAAAGAGTTGGATGAGCAAAACGTAGTAGAGTATCCACAACGTGGATATAATGGGGTTAGGAATGGGCTGAGAGGTGGTATTAGTGAATCTAGAAGAAAAGAATAAGACCAGAGAGGTAAAGTGGAAGATTAGATGGCTGCCTGTGGGATTTCGCCCTCCAAAGTTAGTACAGAGGATAGCCTGGGGTGAAGTAAATGTTATGGATTGAGAAGGAACCGGTTTAGTTTACAGTTTGTTGAAGAAGTACTGATGGGCTGTCTTTTTGAATTCGTGCTGGGGTACGAGCTTTATGTCTGTGGGAAAAGCGTTGAAGACATTCGTGACTTTGGAGAAGAGATAGATTTTTTTAAATATGGTGGGGGTATGGTTGGCTTGGATAGAAGAGTTACTAGAACGTGTGGCATAGTGGTGACTGGGGTTGGCAAAGTTGGAGAGTGGTAAGCAAGTTGTGATCTTGTGGATAAAAGAAATGACGCGATGTTGACGGGTGAACCAAAGCGGAAGAAGGTTTGCCAGGAGAAGGCGTTCCCTATAGTTTTGGCATTTCGGGAAGACTCGCTTTAGAAATCTGGAGGATACCTGTTCAATAGTATAGGAGGAGGCGAGGGTGAGAGGACAGTAGAATTCGCTGGCATAGGAAATGAGGGCCAGAACGTAGACCTTGAATAACGTGAGTTGGAGAGTGGGATTGTTAGTCTTAAAACAGATCAGACGGGCCCATTTGAAGAGTTTGGAGGTAGTGTGTGTAAGGTGTAGGGAGAAGTCTAGGGATTTTGAGAAGTGAATGCCAAGATGTTTGGCCGAATATATTATTTCTATATCAAAGGGGTAGTTGGCAACCGGGATAGAGCAGAATGGATCAGAGGAGAGTTTCATTAGGCGAGTTTTGGTTGGATTTAGTTTGAGGCCGATTCTGCTGAGCTGCGAGTGGAGCGAGGATAGGAGCTCCGATATAAGGGATATGGAGGGGTTGGGTGTCCTGGAGTTACTGAATACGATAACCATGTCATCCGCATATTTGAACGGTTTGAACAGTTTGTCTTCAACCTGTATGTGCGCGAGCGTAAGGTTGAAGAGAATGGGACCAAGTACGGAGCCCTGGGGAACACCGGATCGGATATGGGCTGGCCTCGAGTGACTACTGCCAACTTTTACTGTCGCATATCGGTTTCGGAGATAGTAACTAATAAGATTGAGAACGTTGCCGCAGATACCGCTTCTCAGTAAGGCGGATTCGATTGCTGAAAATGACAGCGAGTCAAAAGCCTTGGAAATATCCAGGAATAGGAGGGTGCACAGAAGCCCTTTAGAGAAGGAGGAGTAGCAATGATCGAGAACACTAACTAAGTTGGTGGAAGAGGAGCGGCTCATTCAGAAAGCCATGTTGATCATCGAGGAGATAGAAGTTTACATGAGACTTAATGGAGGGGTAGATTAGGTTATATAAGATCCTGTCGAAGATTTTGGTGACAGAAGGGACGATAGTAATGGGGCGGAGATCTTTAAATGATGAGATCGAAGAATTGGTGTTTAGATTTAATGTATTTAATTGCTTGGGCGACGGAAGCCGGAGAGATATGAAACCAGCGTAAGTTCTCGGTGTCTCCGTTGTCTAACATCTCAACAGGCGGAGTGGGAGTGGAAAAGGAGTCGAGAAGGTGAGTCAGATAATCATTGGCGAAGCAGGGGTCGCCTGACTGAGAGAAGTTGATAAACGAGGTTTTGGGCTTTTGCAGTAATTGGTGTTTGATGATAGCGAACTTTGCCCAGGGGTTAGGAGCTGAGCGGATGCGTGTTTCGATGTGGAGCGCTTGTTTGTTAATAGCCTGTTTAATGAGCCCATCGATGCGTCTCAGAGCGAGGGCGCGGGCAAGTGACGATGTGCGTAGACGAGAGTTGCGTGCGAGGTTGTCACGTGCCTTAAACAGAGCGTTCAACTTATTCGTCGAGTATACGTGTTGAATAGAGGTGGCGGAGTTATAGTGGGAGGATAGGATGTTATGGACTTCGGAAAAGCACGAGGAGAGATTGTTTGGGAGAAAGAGGTCCCTCCAGTTAACAGTGTCACAGAGTCGGCGGAACTCTTCCCAGTTGGTGAATCGTCTGAAAGATTGGGTGTCTTTGTGAGGGGTGAAGGATAAGAGAGGTAAGAGGAAGGATACCTGACAGTGATCAAGATTAGGGAAGATCTCCCGAGAGCGAACATCGGTCACCTCGTTATTGGAGAGTACACAATCCAGTTGGTTGTTCCCTCGGGTAGGAAAATGCACGAATTGGTGTAGCAGGTTATCCGCGAAGAGTCGAAGCAGTGGGTGACTTTCGGAAGCTAGATTATGCCCGTTAGTCATGGTGAGATTGACATCACCCACAACGACGTACCGATCGGAGTGTAAAGAGAAAAAAAGTAGATAGAAGTTGGTCCCCGCGGGTGTCGTCGATGAGTGAGATATTAGGCGTCTGTAGACAACACAGGTAGATATGCTTTGGTTATGGATTTGTAGCTGAAACGAGAAAAATTCCAATCCTTGAGAGTTCGATGTCGACAAGCGTTTGGGCATAAGAAGGGATCGGACATAGGCAGCTAGTCCGCCCATACGACCGACAGTTCTGTCGCTACGAAGGAACGTGTATCCATGAATGAGGAAAAGATCATCACAGTGGATTGAAGGGGACAGCCAAGTCTCAACAAGAACGCATATGTCAATCTCATTAGAGGATAGAAAAGCTCGTAGTTTATTGATTTTAGGCGTAAGTGACCTGCAGTTGATGAGGATTGCTGAGAGTGCTCTGAGAGAGTGATGGTTAGATCGGAGAGGAGAAGCGTGTGGGGGCTTTCCGCTGGCGGGCGGAGCGAGATCTAGGGCTGATGAGGCTGACAGACCGCTCGTTGATAAGGATAGAGTGGTCAGCGTCGATTTGGATTTCTTTTGTCCCGCGTTTATCAGGTGGGTGAGGCAGTTGTAGGGTTTGAAAGCAAAAGGGGGCGAGATATCTGGGCTCGAGGGGGCACTCGGAAGCTGCGTTGAGGGGGCGAGCAGGGACAGAGAAAGATCAGGAGCTGGGACGCAACAGTCCAGGGTGGGGTCGATGATGGATTCAGTAGGGGGAGACGAAGTTGATGGGGCTGGGTCGAAGTCTTGTTTGGTCTTAGTAGACTTACGTTTTTTCGGTTTCTGGGTCATAGCATCCGTCACAAAGGTAACTTGTCGAGAAGATGTGGACCTGGCGGATGAGCTTGGAGGAGAATGTGCGTTATTAGGAGGCTTAGCGCGGCGTAGTCGGCCACGACGACGTGGTGAGGCTTGAGATTGTGTGGGGGGACTGGTTGCGGAGTAAGGGCTAAAAGTGAGAGGAAGGTCTTCAAATCGAGGAGGTATCAGTAGGGGTGGACTGGAGGAAGGTGCATCGCCAAGGATTCCGCCGTGAACTGAGCGGCTTTTCTTTGGATTGCTCCAGCCCGGAAAGGCGTGATGAGCTGGAGGAGGGGGGTGGTGTCCGGTTTATGGGTTTGGGCTTTCTCTAAAGTCCTCTGTAGCAGCGTGTAATCTCGTTTTAGTTTGACTTTCCCGGATGCTAAGATGGGCGAGTGCAGTTTGAGATGACGAACCTCACCGTCAGACAGTCTTTTGTGCGAGGAGAGAATAAAGGCTTGACCCTTTCCCGAGGAGATCTCTTTAAGGTGGCTAAAGTTGTCCCCTATTTGACTGATGAGATCTGAGGCCAGATCGTCCTTTGAGAATGGGGAGCGCGGAGACCAAAGAAAGAGGTTTCGCTTGTTGTGATTTCGCAGGGCAACCTCCCTGGCTACCCCATTCAGAAACGCATCCGCTTGACGCAACAAATGGGGCTGAACGGAGGAGACTGAAAGGTTGCCAGTCAGTGCTCCAAGTAATCCTGTGATGTCCGCCATTTGCTGTTGGAGATCAGAAATATTGGAGATAATCTTTTGGGTGAGGAACGGAGAGATGGGGGCTGGCGACGAAAGTTGGTTCATGGTGGAGTTAGATAGAAGAGTAGAATTAAAGTTGATTACGGTGAAAGAGAGGAAAAGAATGAGTATTGATGAGCGAAAAAGAATAGGTATTAAAATGCAGAAATAAACGGAAAAATCCGGTGGTCTAGAAATAGATCCTTGATAACTGAAGGTAAATTCCAAAAAATGTGTAAGTAAATTCCTGGAGTATCCTAGAGATGAAATCAGACAAGAAATCCCGAGAATCTGAAAATAAAAACAAAATAAAACCCGATATCCTTCGAAATTAGAGAAAAATGTTGAAAACCACAAGCACGCTCTCTCCGGTCGTTGCGTTCCACCCGACAAAATATATCAGAAAATATGTCGCGTGTGTACTTTGCAAAATAAAATCGTCTATTGTTTTTTTTTAAAACTTAGATGAATATAATCTGAACAGATAATTAGCTACAGAGTTAGGGATAATTAAGTCCAGGCTGTTTAACAATTTTATAGTAAACTTTGATGAAATCCGCATAAATGACCCAAATAATAATGGTGGACAGATTAGCCAACAAGGACCATCCGTCCAAAAAATGGAAAGATAACGATAAAATTGAAAAGTAAGCTTATGAATAGGTGATTAAAACAGTGCATAACTGGTGTTTAATGTTAATGATAATAGTGAAAATATTACAATGTACCATTATAATCAAAATTAGCATTATAATTATTTTTCATTTCAAACCATTATGATCAATTAAATGTTAAGTACAGATGAAAGTAGGTACATTAGGATAGCCTTTTGCATCATATAAATATATGCATTCATACATGGATTAATCATTCATTCGTATAATAATTCGGTACATTTTAAATTTAACTCAGTTAAGCATAAGCAATATAATGTGAATTAATGTTTCATTAATAGCTAGTAAAAATATTAATACATTTTTGGCAACATAGGGCATCAGGCACGAAAGCCAGTTAGATCATGGTGCAAATCAAAAGTAGGATTATGTGTGAGCAAGTAAAATATAAAGCATCAATTATTTATTAATAACAATTTATAAAATTCTGATGAATTATGTTCTCAATAGGTTAGCTTTCTAGCACATTTTTCTCTTTTACTAAACTAAATCCAATTTAAAATCAATAATCAGTTAAGCCGAGAGTTATATCTCTTGCTATATTTCTATCAAACGGCTTAGCGTCGAGATTATTAAAAAATAAATAGTGAAAATCATTTTTCATGTTTTTTTAGGAAGTGCGTTTGTTTGGTTAAATAAATGTACACGTTTTTGTTAGTATGCTACTTACTTAATATCGAATAATTATAATTTGATATATATATTTTTTGGAATTTGAATCTTAATAAAATTCATATATTCTTCTGACTAAAACGATCATTAGTAACTATTACTGTTACACCATATCCCGACAACAAATTATGTAGGAATGTGAACAAGACTTCCTTAATGTCATATCCTTTAAAATCGATAATTTAAAATGATCAATAATTGTAAGTAAGTACATTTGATCGTTGACTTTGATCACCTCGACAATGTAAATGAGGACAGGGTTGAACCGAATGGCTGATATCCCGATAGTCCAAAATTTAAGTTTTAAGTTTCTCCAAACCATGCTGGTTTGATCCTGAGCATAGTTTCTAACAGAAGCCCGTTTGTCTTTTGACACTTTTGTCCATACGTATCTCACAGAAACTAACTTGAAATTGAGTTTTACAGATGTATGTCAAAACTCATGTAGATGTTAAATTATTTTGACTTGTAATTCCCACGGCACCTACAGTGGGCATTAGCTGGTATTTTAACCCATACCAACGAAAAGGGATTCAGTTTTTGTGCTTCACTAATTAACTCAACTAAAATGTACGGCAAACTCCCTAGACACTTTAATATTCATTGACGTATCAGTTTGATTTTTGCTACATTTTGTGGGATATATTCATTTTCTACCTCATTTACATTACGATAAACTGTATGATAAAACTCTGTTAGGTTGTTTTCTTGAATATCCAACCTACTAGAGTAATTACACCTTGCGTTTTTACAGAATATGCTTATCAGCGGCTTATTTTTTGACAAAATCTAGACATGATGATCGTCCACATAATGCTAGAAACGTACCAAAAATTTATATACCGCAATAAGCTCTTTGCCTAAAATTATCATAATGTCTCTTGCAGTCTTAAAGTTTTTGATTGTAAAACCCTTTTAGCCTTATTATTCCATTGTCTCTGCTGTATTCCTGAAAAAATTGCAACACTTCAGGCCTCTGTGAATAGATAAACTCGCTTATTCTAGTCTGCGGATGCTAAGGTGATTACCCAAATTAGCATTTATTTGGCCCAATGGAATTTCTCTTGATTCTCCTGGCTCAAGGTGATAGATAAAATCTTTTGATCATGCACTTCTTGCGCATGAGATGGCATGTTAACAATTCTTAAATTCAGACTAGCTTTCAGCTTAATTGTCGATAAATGCTGATCATGCCCACAAACCTTTTCAGTTGACGCACGGTTCATCGCTCTGTTACTCCCTTGATTTCTTTCATCTTATATTCCAAAAACTTGATTCCTTCTTCGAAAAAGAGAGATTTAATTGACAAGCTTTCATTTTACTCTTAACAGCATTAATCATAATTCCATTTATTTACACCCTGGTCAAACCATCTCCAAATTCTTACAGATTTCCACAAAAGATCGTCTGAAAGTAAATTTTTTTTCTATATACGCATTCGGAAATGTTCAATTAAGGAGGACATCTTCAGTCAAACGCTGAAATGCTTGATAAGCCATTTTAAGACAAAATTCATTCGAAAAAATTCATGCAATCCTTTCCTGCAAATCTGACTGACGTAAGTGGTACAGACGTTTCCCCTATTGATATTTGATAATATGCCTTCTGATGCTCCAAAGTTGAACAAACCGCATAATACATTATGTCTTGGAGTAGAGATTTCTCTTTAGAAAATATGAATCAAACTTAGTCACGAATTATAATAGGCGAAAGTGTCCACAACCCCACTATTTTCTCGGTTCAGGTCTGAGAACCACCACTTTCATGGATGAAAAGATGGCAATTGACATGCTATAAATTCATTCTGTGCAATTGGTCAATATTCGTTAACAAAAAGCAATTGCTTGTGTCGTGCCAGATGTTTGGCATTGGATAAACAAGGTAACAAATTAAACAGCTTTATTCGTTGTTACACTCTTTACTTTAACCATATCCGCTAAGCAATGAAATTTTTAAATGCTGCAACTTATTTCTAGATAACGTTAAAAAATTGTCTCCAAATGTGGAAAGGAGTAAACAATTTTACATTATCTCTGATGATTCATAGTCAATATATGACAACGCCCTCTCGCTTTCTGCAATAATTTGGATCTTGAGATATAATGACACATTTAAATGGGTTAGAAGATCTATCCAAATGTTGTGATGCTTTATGTCTGCTACAAGAAAACTCCTGCCCTATCTATACCGACATTTATTTTATCACATTAATACCTCTTGGGCTACCATTGTAGCTCATATTAGACAATCAAATGCATATAATATACTTCCACAACATCTGACCTAACTTCGTTTGCCTTAGCAACCGAATCAATAAAAAAATTCTAGTCCCCTCAATACATTTCGACTTATGAGTTATGATGAGGTCACTGCACAGAAGCTCAAGCCAGTTGGATTAACTACGCGATTAGTTTGTTGAATATTGATCCGAATATTTTTAGATTACTTAAATACTATTTATATGATCGAAGAATGAGTATCCAAGTAATCGATTTGATATCAAAATCGAAAAGAGTAACAAGTGGTATTCCACAGGGATCAAGTTTGGGGCCAATTTTATTTAAAATCGTATTTGCACATTTGGAAACTAAAATCCTTAACGGTCGAGTTTGCAAATTCGCTGATGATTTAAAAATAATCTTCCCAATTGATCCAAAGAATGTCGAATTCTCCAAAAATAATGTGACATTAGATTTGTATGATTTGAGTAGATATTTATTACACTAGGGCTGAGAATAAACAATAAAAAGACGAGAGCTTTAAAAATAGGTAATAGAACAGACTTTCATTTTGAAAGAGTTTCCTTGATGCGCAACTGGAATAGTGTAATTACCTGATCTGCGTTTTGACTAACGCAGCTTTCATTGTTCCAGTAATTTTCTTTTTCTATGATATTTCGATCTTCATTACCGAAGATCTTCATCAGATGCATTTCACGAAACAAATGAAGCAAGCTTGCTTCATTTGTTTCGTGAAATGCAACTGATGAAGGCCTACGGTAAGCAAGACCGAAATATTTTGATGAAAGAAAATTACTGGAACAATGAAAGCTGCGTTAGTCAAAACGCAGATCAGGTAATTACAATTATTCCAGGTGCGCATCAAGGCAACTCCTTCAAGAAACATTTAACATGGAACTATAACAGAAATGCCGTTAAATGGTATAATAAATATACGCTTATGAAACAAAAAATCGTGAGGCAAGTGTCAAATATTTCCTTTTTAAGTTTTTGTTTAAAACATGATGTTATTCCTAAATGTCTTCGTTTTAAACTAAATTTTAAGTTAAATGCTTATCGCATGTCTCTTAAGCATGGCTTTGTATAAATATTATAAAAACTTTGATTCGTGATTTAGTTAAACGTAAGATTATACTTATTCAGAAAAAAACTAAACTAAGATCGATGTTAACTTCTTTTTTGCACGCAGATGATTTTAAATGCATTGAGGATTTCAGTGATAAAGCCCGTAATAGAGAAATAAAAAAGTAAGAATTAGACACGATAAAAAATTAGCTGACTTGGGAATTTATAGACCCCAAGAAAGTGATAATTTAATCGGGACTAATAGAATAGTAAATCTATCAACATTAAATCTTAAGAAGGATCAAGTTGAACTACTTAACCGTGGTTTAAACATGGCTATTCCTAATGAAAGATCGGTTAGAAACGAATTAATTACTGAGGCTGTCAAAACGGCAAAGCTTCTTTCGGATAATGATAAGGTGAAATTTGAATTAGACTTTGCCTCGTTGGTTTTAACACACAAAGAGGATAGAGTTAAGCCTAATTATGAAATTAAACGTCTCAGAAAAGATTTAGTATCAAATAATGTTATATGTCTTAATGCGGATAAAGGAGGAGCTACGGTTCTGATGAATCAATCTGATTATAACAATAAAATGATAGAACAGTTAAGTAATGCTGAAGTATACACTAAAATAACAAAAGACCCTACTGATAAGTTACAAGGGCAAGTAAAATTATTAATCAATAAAATGATTGCTAATGAAGAATTGGATTCGACGCATGGTAACACTCTCATTCAAAGAGATACGGTTGCACCCAGAGTTTATGGTTTAGTTAAAGTGCATAAGCCGGGTAATCCTTTAAGAATTATAGTGAATGTACAACACTCCCCAACATATAAAATTTCAAAGTTTTTGTGCCATAGAATAAGAAAATATTCCTATTTCTTAGAACATACCTTGCTTAACTCATATCATTTGGTTGAAATTATTGATAAATATGTACTAGATGAAAAGGATAGATTAGTAAGCTTAGATGTAGTATCTATTTACACAAATATACCGGTACCTGAGGCTCTGGATTGTTTTAGACGTTTCCTAGTTGATCACCCACTCATATTAGGAAGCAAAATGACGTTAGGACACGTCATGGAGATGATGTGTATTTGTATGTCCTCCACTTATTTTAAATTTCGTAAGGAATTTTATAAACAAATTAGAGGCGTTCCAATGGGACAACCTTTATCGGTCCCAATAGCCAATATCTTTATGCATTATTTGGAAAATAATCTGTTGGATAAGACTCCATTGAAACCAAAACTGTACCTACGTTTCTTCGATAATATATTACTGATCTGGAACCATGGTGACAAAAAATTGGTAAATTTCTTAAATTTAGCTAATCGAATGAGCGAACTACAATTTACCTTAGAAAGGGAATCGTCGGGTGAATTACCATTTTTAGATGTCAAATTAATTAGAAATGGTCTGAAATTGGGAAGAGATATTTATAGGAAGGATACTTATTCAGGAATCCTTCTTAATTTCAAGTCCAATCACCCGTTTCGTATGAAAGTCGGGATCTTAAAGTCATTAACATTAAGAAGTCTCAAGTTAACAGATATAAAGCATAGGAAGTTAGAATTAGACAGACTACGCGATATATTTAAGACTAATGGTTACCCTCCTCATTTAATAGATACAACAATGAGGGACATGGTGAAGAAATTTAATCCTAGTGTGAGATACAAAAAAGCGGATAAGGATAAGGAAGAGCGGAAGGTCATGGTATTACCGGACTCTATATTAAGTAGGAGAGTGAAATCAATAGCTTTAAAATACAATATAAGGACTGTTTTAAAACAGTCCCTTACACTAGGCACTATACTCCCTAACCAAAAAGAAAAGATTGAACCCTTAGACACTTCAGGAGTGTATGAGATCCCATGCAATGATTGCAGTCTCAAGTATGTTGGTGAAACCATGCGTCCAATCAAAGTAAGAAGAGGTGAACATAAAACTGCGTGTAAATATGGACATATTGCTAAATCTGATCTTGCTCGTCATGTAGTGGAGACTGGGCATACTATCGACTGGGAGGAATGCAAACGCATAGCAATATGTAGTCGTAATAGGATGACGAGATTGATTAGGGAATCTATAGAAATTAAATCTAGAGATAATATTATGAATGAAACAGCTGTTGAAAAATCTTTAGGTCCGATTTGGAATGCTGCACTAGCTAGTGGAAGGAAAAGGCGATTGCATAAATTGGTAACTTAAGCTAGCTCCAGTAAAAGATTAAGAACATCAGATTAAGATTGACTAATTAGTGGGCTTTTATTCAACAAAGGAATAAACAATTATTATTAATATAGTCTTCAAAATTTCATCTCTAACTATTCATTTGATTTTAAAACAAATTGTGATTTCAACCTTAATTTTCTGTTTTACACCCCCACCCTACCCATTGGAAATATTCTAATAATACAATAGTTATAAGTAATAATTTGTCTGACGCGTGCAAAGGGTAAATTAATGTCTATTGACTGCAGTTTCATTTAGATGTACGTACATGTGTATCAAAATAAAATAATTTAACCAAGTTTTTTAGTTATGCATACACATACACATGGACACGCGTGGCGTGCGCCAATAACTGTTATTAATTTCTCTATCTTGAGTACATCCTAGTGGTTTGAATTGTAATTTAGCATGTGCATTAGTCTTTCGGACTTCTGGTTTAATCACTCATGGCATGTTTTTATGACGAGTGTTTCTGAATTATGGGTCTCCCCCATCTCAGTTACGTCATTTACATTGAGTGTGTTAAAAAACGAATAGTTATTGCATGCAATTGATAAATTATTATTCAGCCACTCTGGTCGAAATTAGTTAGATGAAAACAACGGTTATGAAAATGTACACACACACACATATGTGACACGCGAATATCTAATGAAAGGTCAGTCTGAGGTATATAAATATTATGACTAGAGGAAATAACACACTTGCTTCATTTGTTTCGTGAAATGCAACTGAGTGAAGGCCTACGGTAGGCAAGGCCGAAAATATTTTGATGAAGGAAAATTACTGGAACACGAAAGCTGCGTTAGTCAAAAGGCAGATGGGGTGATTTTCAGATAGACCAGTTTCGTTCATATATACATATATATATATATATATATATATATATATATATATATATTAAAGTAACATTTTGGATAATCTATTTGATTCATTCTCCTATAATTTGATCATCAAGGCATATTTAAACTATCAGATATAATCGTTGAAATTGTTCCATATCTAAGTAGCCATATATGTTAAATTATAAGAATAGTCGCACGCAGATAGATGATCATGTGTGCAAAATAGGGAGTGCAGAGTAAATCTTTACTTGTGATGGGGTCATTGGGGTCATGGTTTATTTTACATCCAATGAAGTCGAACGCTTCGATTCTCCGAATTTGTGACAGCCAGTTCACCCCCTTACACGTATATTCTGCCAAATGAATGATACAAACTAAGGGGTGTTTGAATTTGTTAAGACAATAGCCATATAAAATCAAGAAAGAAATATTAGTTAGTGAATGTTAAAACGCCACACTTACTCACGCTGCCCTTAATCAACGATTTGCCTGCCCCGATTCCGCCAGCTTTCGGTTCATTTCCGCTTGCCTCCAAGGAAGTAGTACTTGCAGAGCTTGTTGAATTTAGACCAATCGTAGTGTTATTTCCCGATTTCATTACTGACAATGATGATGATGTCGGTGTTTGCGTGGACAAAGAAGGAATGGTTTGCGATGTCGAAGCAGTGACTGCTGGTAAAGAAGCTGTGTTTTGATTATTTGACACGTTGGAAGTTGATGAACTATTGGCAACGCCAGCATTTCGGCCTGCCCGGAGCTAAATAAAATGTAATAGAATACCTAAATTCAACATACAAAGTGCAAATAGCTTGAAATTAAAAAGGTTCATTTAATTAATTTTTGATGAAATTTAATTGTACTGTAAAGTATAGACTGCCCTGTACCTTGAAAAAGTTCTGTTTTCTATCGAACTTCAACATCGATAATACGCACACACCAAGTGTAGTTTGATATTATTGCCGTCATCATACATTTTAATAGATTGTAATTTAAAGTTTAATGCGACCTACCCGCATGCATATAAAGAAAATAAATTTATATAAGGGGTGGTCGGAAATATATAAAATCACACTGCTGCTGATATTTACTTATACAGATGCATAATTGTATATGAGTTGTACATGTATATTTGTGCTTTCGATAAATGTATATACGGTGTGTTAAATATATATATATTTAAATGTAATGATTTATTCTATATATGTTAAAATATATTTATATACAATTATTTCTGAGTTGGTTAAATTAGCAATGTGCATATAATTAGTATAGGTTAGACCTCTAGTTTTTCCTTACTATCTTATCCTTTCTCTCTTTGTTTAGTCTTAACCTAAGGCTCGCTCTGGCCTTCACTCTCTTTCTATCGAGGTAACTTGCAGTCTTTGGTTTTATCCATCGGGTCATATCTGAAATAATTGTTATTGGGTGTGCAATACCTTATACGCAATTGCATATATAATAGTTCTCCGCCTAAAAACAGTATCTGACCATCAAATATGTCAGCTTCTTTCAGTTTTGAGTTTTAACTTTAATAACCGTGACATCATAACAGTACACTTATTACAGACATGTTCGATACTTTCTTACTCTCTTACATTATTCGGCACACTAGTTGTGATGCATTTATACGGAGGTAAAGGTCGGTCTGCCATTTGCAGTATATATATATATATATATATATATATACAATTGCTGATTGAACATTTCGTGCTCCCTGCATATGCAGATATATAGTTTAGTTACGGAAACAAGTTCTTTGTTTAAAACCATTGGCGAGTCAAAAAAATATATATAAATAGAACTGTTTCGGAACAATGTTACTATATTTGCTTAAATCTGCTATTGTGAGCATTTTGACTGTGAAGGTGCGATTAGAGGCCTGAGGATGGTATGAGAAAATCATATCGAAACGTCGCCAGTCAACGAAGATTAGATCGCACCTCGTTTCCAGTGGTTAGTATGAACGATGTTGAAGCCTACGAGAGAAAGGGACGATTACACACCCAGCCTGATCGATGCATACTTGGAAATGGGGGGATCAATCGGATCTTTGCGAAACTGAGAGTGCAAAGCGACAACCTGTGAGCGCAAATGGTGTATATACAACAATAATTTTAAATTCCTAGTTGCGATACGTTTATCCTATTTTAAATAGTCTGCCACCAATGGCTGAACAGCACCGCCTGTGTGGAGCATCTGGTTCTATCCTATTTTAGATAGTCTGCCACCAATGGCTGAACAGCAGCACCTGTGTGAAGCATCTGAAGAAATTAAGGTACTTTCAGTAACTGAAAGTGGAATGCCACGACTGACACGCTTACTCTAATTCTAATAACACTAATTTTTAACAATTTGGTACAACCAAGCACAAAGCATCATATGAAACATGATGGCGAATTTCGATAGAAGAAAGAATAGATCGAAACTTTCCGGTTTGATGTCGAAAAGAAACATGCTTTTAGCATGCATACACGCTTCCATTTTACAAAATTAACTTTTTGTCTCAACACTTAATCCAGTCTATTGTGGTACGACGGTGTCAACCATGTTTCGATGGCCGATCGTACATGGGCTAACGGGGCTATGGCGGTGGTGTCACCAGGGCGTGGTGGATTTCCGACCGGCAATCGGATCTCCTATAAAATACCACATGAGCCCGACGACGGCACCATGACGCGGCGTGTGTTCCCCGCCACAAAAGGGGACAAGAGCCACAGGATTACATGGACTCCTGGACAGTACCCCGTACTTCCGAATGGCGAATGAACTCTCAACAGCCACCAAATTCCCAAGAAACTCCATGAAATGGAGCCGGCTTATCCTCTAAAAGGAGTCAGCCGCAGTAAAGTAAAAAGTATGGCAAATTGCTACTTACGTCACAGGCTCCCTATTATCCCATACGGATTTAGCATACTCGGTCTTAATCACATTTGTGCATTCTATGTACATTAATTGAAGTGAAAACCATTGTTTGCCCTTAATGTAACAGGCATGGTATTTCTTGTTTCAGGTTATGACCAGAAAGATAAGTAAAAATAAAAACATCTTCGCAGGACTTTCGTGCAATCTGAAGATGTATACGTTGGAACAGTCACCGCGCCCTAAACTCGCTATAGGACACTTGGACATTGTATTGTCCTATATGTATGCGCATTAAGAAAATTGCTAATCAGCCATAAGAGAAGCAGTTCACAGTGCAGCTTTGCAGCACTCCCTGTCTATAACGCAATAACTTTGTAAATTACACCAGAAACGTAACTTG
Source organism: Eudiplozoon nipponicum (assembly GCA_029291075.1). Lineage (NCBI taxonomy): Eukaryota > Metazoa > Platyhelminthes > Monogenea > Mazocraeidea > Diplozoidae > Eudiplozoon > Eudiplozoon nipponicum. Next base: position 32,788 of record JAQBSW010004615.1, read on the forward strand.
AAATTAGGCCAAATGTGCCCGAATGTAAGAATTACAACTATTGTGAGTCCCTACCACTTAAGAAAGAGCATCCCTCGCTGTGTATGGCCGTTGACCTGTGGCGCAATGCCATTCGGTAAGAAATACGTGTGTACACGAGATTACAACTTCTGGTCTGACTGACAGGTTTGTACCTGTAGTCCTATACCAACTAAATAGTTATTATTTTTTAAATTAAGGTTGCGATCTCGATATAAACACCAATCCAATGATATATATATATATATATATATATATATATATATCCGAGTGGTGAGGGGATTCCATATGCCAAATTCCCAAGAAACTCCATGGAATTGGAGCCGGCTTATCCTCCAAAAGGATCAGCCGCAGTAAATTAAAGTAAAGTATATATATATATATATATATCAGTATAAGCTAAGCATTGTATAATGTCGAAAAGTCAATTCATTCCGTAGACCAGTTTCGTTCTTATTGGGAGTTCTTCAAGTACTGTCCAGAATTTAGCAGCAGACAGGTCTCGAAACTGGGCATGTATACTTCGGAATCTGACTCTAACAGCTGAGCTATCCTGCCGCAGGGTAGCTCAGTGGTATTACAAATAACACAAATGTTGAAATTAGGTATGTTAATTCGAAGATATGAAGTTTCGCAACTACATTGACGAAATACTTATTTATCTGTTTATTAATGCTAGCTGTAGTGAAAGCTACGATTATATATTTTCAATTTAACCAGCTTAATTCAATCGGTTTATTTATTTATCACATATACGTGTCTGTACAAATATAATTGTGCAAAATCCAATGTTGAATAGTTTTTCTACGAATATTATGAAAATCTTTCTCTGAATATTATTCCAAAAATCAAAGCCTAAAAGATGTTGAATTAATGAGTTCTAGCATAAAATTAGTAAAATTGCTGGTTTATGATCACCAATTAGTATGGCTAACTCTAAATACAAATAAATAATTTAAAACATACTGTTATTACAATAAAATTCCCATCAACGTAAAGTGCGATAAAATTCAACACAGCCGCATTTAAATGCAAATTAACGTGTTAGTGAAGTGGACTTGAAAATCAGGACTCCTAACGAACCAAAAGAGATAGAGTTAAAATAATGGAAAAAACATTATCGAAGCCAAAAATGACCTTTTAGATTGTGAAAATAGTTCATAATCGAAGACACCACTATAATACTAACACTACAAGTTTATATTTAACATGCTCCTTGATGATATTACGCATAATATTCTGGAAAACTGGGAATTTACTGCAAACGGACAAAACATTACCGATAAAAAGGAGCAAGACCACTGCCTTAACAGGTTAACAGTACACTAGCAAAGCTGGGGAATTTATTTTATGTCCATTATGCGTCATGGCTTTTCAATGAATTGACTAATGCTCCAGGCAAAATATCTACGTTATAAAACATTCACGTAATATATAATTATTCTCCAACCATAATGGTGTCATGTAGAAATCTTAAATATCTCGATCTGAACAAGATTCTCTCTTCATACATCACTCTCTGATACTTTTTTCTGCAAATTATGACTTGCCCTGAATATTTGATTGATAATGAAGTCCTGAAAATTTGGAAAAAATTCCGACAATTTGTTTATAAGCGTCATTTTCAGCCAAGCAGCTGATGGACGGCTTCAGAATGAAGAGACAAGTGAGAATTCATAAATCAATGTAAAAGAAAATCTGTGCATCTGAAAATATAAATGAATCAAGATTTTACCGACCTACGAGTGCAACCAATTTTTCCGCACAAGAAAAATACGGGAAAAAATTAGTTATTATGATTGTCATTATTATCATTTTTCTTGAATTTTAATATTTTTCTTTTTCTTTTGTCATATAACAGTTAGGCATCAGTCACTAACGAATGATATACTGCAGTCTGTGATGATGATGAATACAATATGTGAAAAGTAGTGAATGCAATAGGCACATACGTATGGATGTTGTGAATTAATGTGATAGTTGAGCCCCGCTCTTGACCGATAGCGCGAACCGCATACCGAACAGTGAAAGTTTGCCAGAGGAACATAATCGTTAGAGTCATCATCGATGAATGCAGAGGAATAGCTATTTTCTGCAGCAGCGGCAAGTGTGGACGAAGAGTTTAACGAACCGGACGCTAAGAAGCCAAGTTCTGAAGCACTACGATTGCTAGAATTGAAAGACGAATTAAGTCCACTCGCGGAACGTCCACCACTGCCTTGTCCACGAGAACTCTCGCCCCCAGCTCCTGCACGGCGTCTCGTTGATATACCACTGCCTGAGGAACTGGCATTCAGCACGGATGAACCGGCTCCGGTGCCTCGTGCATCACCATAGGCACCGCTAGCTCGGCCCGCTTCACTAGCATACATGCCTCCACTACCTGATGAACCAGCAAAACCACGTGACTCACGACCTTCGTGGTAATTGACAACAGAATGCCGTCCTGCTCGAGTGCCCTACAGTATAAAAGAAATATAATATAAGGCTAATCAATACACTAAAATTTGTATCACAATAGAAAAATGATTAAATGTAAATATTAGTTCTTACATAGTGAAATATGATTGATACAAGTAGGTGATGCCTACATTGATAAATAACTGCAACTATTATTGAATGTGTACTACACAGTGAAGCATCAGAAAAAACACGCGTGTAATGTTTGTAACCATTTTTTTTATTTTAGAAAAATCAGAACCTGTGTTTCTTCTGTACTCACTGCGCAAACAGGACACGGGAGATGTTGTGGTGCGGCTCGTCTACAAAAAACCCCAAATATCTAACAAAAAATTGCAAACGACTAAGCATGTTGGCGAATATTCTCCTTGAAAGTTGAAGAAGCTGTCTCTAAATTCCATTTATATTAATAAGCGAGAAGAGAACAGATTATATTAAATATCATATTTCAACGATTGGGACATCAGGATCTCTTTGAAAATGATCAGCTTAATAGCGATGCTTTTATGACTGGGTCGCTTCGAGCAACATGCATAAAGTACAAATTAACAAATAGCCACGTTTCCCGTAAGTCAGGCTTCAAAAGAATGCATGTAAAAAAGACATTTAACCTAACCTCAACAATGAACTCAATTGAGCGCTAGATTTATGAATGTTTGTATAAATTTCCGTGTCTCAGTTCGAGAGCGTATGATACGGTTTGACCAAGTGACGAAAATACTAAATGATAGCATCAGTCCATGAGTTTCATAGTCCAACATTTCTTCGATTTTTTTTACTGAAACTGAGTTTTCCCAGTGACCCAACAAGCAGGGTGCGTAATGAGCAGACATCGTAATAATCGTTATCTAGATGTGACGATGAATGCTCATACACGAGCGAAGGAATAAATCGACTCGTAAATTTCTCTGCAATTTAATATCGACAAACAGCTGACAGTGACCAAAATATAATCGAGCGAATGCTATGTTCAAAAAAACTGTCTAGACGCCGGCAAAAATATTCGGCCATCTGCAATTTGTCAGCGGTATAGAGGAATAAAACGAATATGCTTGATTTGATTAATATTATAAAAATGGACAGTCGGTGAATAAAATGCATAATCTGTCAAATGCAAATGTAAAAAGACAAATACGTGTAGAAATTTTGGCAGATGCCAATCTATCTGACTTAACCAGAGCAACTAGAATAGTACAATTTTTGACCTCAAAAATTGTCATAATGATAGTTTTCTAGACATGTACACGTCATGGGAATAGTTAATTGTTTTCTGTAGCTTGTCTTCTATTTCAACAAGAATACGGCATTTTTAGTGTATTTGAAATCAGTACGTTTGTCACCACCCGGATTTCAACTGCAAAGGGGGGGGGTTAAGAATACCTCACAGACTGCATCATCAAATGAAACCTAGGGCACTCTTGTGAAACACAAGGGCTAATTACCAAAGATTCTTAAATATCATTTCATGTGCGAATACAGGCCAATAACTAAGTATACCAGACATAAAGTATCCAGATCATTTTGGTCAGGACGTTACTATTCAGCATTGCTCCCATAAAAACATGTGCGCCGCAGAATCGTAAGTGACTAAGTAATCTAGAAAAGAAAAGATGGCGGACTACTGTCATCGTTGGTGCAACTCGAGACTCGGAATAAATATGATTCACACATCCCACTTCTTCGCTAAACCCATCCTTGATTGGCATATTCGCTTCACACTCTATGTGTAAATCCGTGTGCATCAAATATAAATGATCACCTTTGATGTTGCACTGCGGTTGTTGACATGGATGCTAATGTTACCATTTTGTCGATATGCAATTTAATTGTAATCTAGCACTCCGTCGTGACAGACTTCTTCCAGATTAGGGATACAGCTAGTGCAGATTACTTTAAGCCTTTTTCCCAACGTGCATGAAAAATGCAATTCCATTCGCAATTGGTGGCTGATTCAGATGTTACGAGTTTTGACAAACTACGCTTCTTAAACTGGAGATGTCCAAACTTCCCAGATCGAATCCCCACTGTTATTGCGTTAGATCTGAGCATACACTTCAAAAACTCGATGTCTCTCCTTACTCAATGGTAAGAATAAGGCAGTCCCGATCTTCATCTAATTCTTCGCTAGCAGAAAGCTCACTTTCAAAAATAAGAGCTTCAGGATGATGTCCTCTTAGTTTCGCACTATTGCGATTTAATAGAAAAATAACCCAGGAGAAACATGTAAGGTATTTAGATAATCGAAATGAAGAAAAGCACAGAACTCTGGTTCTACCAGATTCTAAATTAAGTAGAAAAATTAGGATATTAGCAACGAAATACAACATAAGAACAGTGTTAAGACAATCAGTTACAATAGGCAATAAGTTACCGAATCAGAAAGAAAAAATAGAACCGCTCAACACATCAGGGGTTTATGAGATACCTTGTAAAGATTGCAATCTTAGGTATATAGGTGAAACCATGCGTCCAATAAAGGTACGTAGAGGTGAACATAAGACTGCATGCAAATACAGACATAGTCATAGATCAGATCTAGCCAGGCACTCAATGGAGACAGGTCATCAGATAAACTGGGACGGCTGTAAACGGATTGCACTATGTAACCGAAATAGATCAACCAGGTTGATTAGAGAATCAATTGAAATAAAATCAGGAATGAACGTCATGAATATGACATTTGTAGAAAAATCATGAAGCCTTCTCGAATGGAAAGAAACGTAGATTGGAGGAATCAGAGCTAACAATAAATCTAAATAAGAGACCGCGACTATGAAACGGAGAAAAAACAGAACGAATTAGATGGAGTTAGAGAGAGGTAATTTGGCTATAGATATATATATATATATATATATATATATATATATATTATGATATGATGAACATTTCAATTTATATAAGATGTGAGAGAATCTCACATTGTTGCTTATATGTTTATCTAAATATATTTAACAAATTTGTGTATCTATATTTATATATATATATTACGCAGATACATATATATGGATGATTCTAAATATTCATATAAGATGTGGGGTGAACTCACATGGTTGCTTAAAGGCTTTGTAGATATTCACAATATATATGTAGAAGAATATTTAGATTTTATATATATAGTGAGGTTCAGACGGGTAGACATATAGCTTTGATATTTAAATATACATATAAATTGTGAGTAAAATTAGTATATATACTATACACTCAAGGAGAAATTGTAAGTGGTTGAATTTCAAAGAACCCATTTCAATTGCTTATATATATATATATATATATATATATATATATATATATATATATATATATATATATATATATATAGACACAAAAATAGCTAAATAAATATTAACAATAGCGTTTTGACTGATATAATTTATCCGTTAAGGGACTCACAGTGTTGTTTGTATGATAGTCATATTTTATATACGGTGTATACACCTATATATATATATATATGATGGATATATAGATATTTATAAAAGATGTGGGAAGAACCCACATGGTTGCTTATATGCTTATCTATATATGCATAATATATAGCGTGTTGAATTATATATAAATGGATGTTTTTATAAGATGTGGATGTATATATAATTATAAATAAATAAATAAATAAAATTTAAATAAATATAAAATATTGCTAATTTATTATATAGATATATCCATGGCTTCGACACAGATAATTAAAGGGAGAAATTAATCTATACTGGATATGAGTACTAATGTGTATTTGGTTGAGAGACGATTCCGATTGTGTAGACTCTGTAATTGGTCTTGTCCAAACAATAGAATAATACTATATATTCTTTCAACAGTTTTACTAATCTCTTTCTCTCTCTGTCTATAACCTATTGCAAAAATGATTGGATTAGGTAAACTGAGGTATGTGAGGCATAACTAATTTAACGAAGTTCTCAGTTCTATATATATATATTTATATATATATATATATATAGACAATACAATTAAACATTAATTGATTGCGCGGGTGGTGGTAACAATTCTTTGAATCAAGTTTGGCTGATTAGAACGAATATCATTAAAAAGGAATCCATTCGTTAAATTTATAAAACATTCTTTGCTTAAAACCTTTCGAGAAAATATACTTCAAACTTTACGCGATTGGAGCGTTTTTACTTTGTATCTGACCAGCGTGATTTTATATATCGCCTGGCTGTTTCCATTACATTTCTCGGTTCATTTTGACAAATTTTGATCCTTACAATAAATTTCTGCTAAAACGACTTTTGGTTTTCATTTGTGCATATTGAAATCATTCAGAAACAGGTAATTTAATTATTGTTTTTCGCGTTTTATCTCTTTCCAAGTTAAGCAGTCGCGGTTCAGTGTTGCGTAAACACACAGTACTTGAAATGGAAAAGAAAACTGCCCTATCAGACTCGCATAAACTCACTAAGACTGATTTAGAAGTAGTGTCTATGGGGCTCTCATCAGCTAATAGGATTAGAGCCTCGACAATTCGACAATAATAAATAAACAATTAACTAATAAATTTAAAATACAGTTGCTTACTTATAAAAATATTATAATAATTTCTAAAACAATCTTCGACTAAGTCCTTTAGTATATTTTTATTTTCAGATTATGCTCAGTTTATTTTTCATATATTATTATAACTGGGGTGCGCGCGCTATCTGTTTGTGTTCGGTTGCCATCTTGAATTTCTCTACAAAATATATACTTTTGATTTATACATAAGATTAAATTTTCATTTAAAAGTTTTTGGGAAGTCAGGAACAGATAGTTTAACTATTTGACTTTTCGTGTCCAATATCTTTCGAGATTAAAAATGAAATATAACTGTGGTCGTTAAGGGTACCAATCTTAAAATTTAGAACACAAAAGTAGAATTTGATGAGGCCAGTTGGTCAAACTCACATTTAGAGAAGTGTATAAACAAACCTAGACTGACTGAAAGTGGGCATCACAAGATTCTCATTAGAAGATAGGGACAAAGTCTCCACAATATTGATTTCGAAAATACATGCCATATATATCAAACAAAAAGACTAAATTTTAACCAATACTTGTCGAAATCACTTACGCGCGTTTTCTTGCGTCGGCGTTTGCTGTATGTGTCATCAATCATTTCACTTGTCTCAGAGTCCATTTCGTATTCAGCTGCGTTAGCCCACGTACTGTGATTGTCCTCATCTTCAATTTCACGCCAGACAGCATCGGAATTTGTAAATGCTCCATTAAATGCATCTGGATAAATAGAAAATATTAAGACTCACCGGCGCTATTGAAAAGCTCTAATCGCACTAGTGAGCTTTGAGACAGAGTATTTTTCTTGGTTTTCTTGGAACGCTGAGCAGCAAAGCAATATAATTGGAACCCATTGTAAGCTAAAGTAACAAATAAAATCGATTTACTGCGATTTCTGTGAAGATACTTCTTCTGTAAGAAACAGGGTCTTTGAACAATTCCAGTAGCATTATCAATAAAGGGCAACCTTAAACGCTTATCCGAATTAATTTGTCGATTATATTTTGACGCTCTAAGAAGCAAGCTATCATAACTATAGTCTGCAGACAACGATGCCATTACAGACTTTAAGTTGAGAAGTAAGCAACAATGAACAGCGTTATGTTTGAATGAAACTTTTTTAAATTAGCAAAAATAATCGAAGTCAAAATAACTTGCTATCGAGAATAAATTAAAACTTAAAATAAAATAAAACCAAATATTACGGATTGTTTTAAAATAAATATATTACATAAAAATGTTTACTATGAATAGGAAAATGTTACTAATATTTTGTAAAAGGTTACATTTCATTTTCATGGTATAAAAGCAATTATAGTGCACAAAAAAAATCAAATTTTGAACAAAAAAGTGTAAACGCCCCGGCTTCAAGTAAATGCCGTACGACATTACAAACTCGGTTAAGGTGCTCTGAATATAGATTTGTTACTGATAGAAGGCCCTTAAGAGGGCCTGGTCGTGCGTTCACCTGAATTATTCAGAGAGTGAAGATGTCCTAGAGCCTTGGGTGGACACTGGTTGTTGTTCCTCCCGTTGTCGAGTTGTAATCACGATGTGGAAAACGACGTCCACGTTCTGCAATTAATTGGCTCGTCTCGATGGTTGTACCGCAACAAGATGAGTCACGGTTGTAGCCAATTGTTGGTGAAACAATCAAATCACCAGCGTAGGTATTGACAGCCAACAGAACGCATACGCGTAACGCAAAGCAGAATGCAAATGCGACAACTGACTTGCATGGCAAATTGCCGTTCTTAAATAGCATGCCATAGTAATATATGTCTACTTGCACACTATTGGTTAAACGGCAAGTTTCGCTTTTTTTCTCATTGATGCAACGTAAATAAAATTTAATTTAATTTACGCAATATGTCGGTCATTAATTTGTGTTGTTACAACACTTTCCTCCCTGAAGAAAAAGGAAAATAAATTCCTCTCTACGAGGCTAGATAAGAAATGTATGACAGAAATCGAAAAGAGTTAAGCAAAAATATGATGAACCATAAATACTAGGCTTAAATATGCTTGTTGGTTGCTTCAACAATGATATGATGCCTGGTAACCACTAGGAATTTCTACACAAATTGTTAGCTCTAGTGGTCGGTCATACCACGTGAGGCAAAATAGAGCAGTGTAAGTTTTTGGAGCCGCAGCGTGAAGATTTCGAGGTAAATCGCCTCTGAATCTGCCAGGTTTAAGTTAAAACCTAAGCAGGTTGGATCGTTGTCAATGTGTTTGTATACGGCCAAAGGAGCTAGAGTGCTCGACGTTGTGGTCATGACATTTGTAGAGTGGTCTTTGTGAAATAGATAAAGTTGAGATATGCATTGAAAGTGGCCTGTACCATGATATGAAGCTGATCACTACTTAGTGTTGCTACACGAAAGCGTTAGCTCCAAGAAGCTGGTCATACCAAAATAGGCAGTGTAATGTCATGTGTGAGAAATACATTATAATGTAAAAATATATACATTAAAATCAAAGGTAACTGCATAAAAATATGTACACGAACATTGCCTCAGAGGTGGCATAATACCAAAGAACTGTTCAAAAATGCTACACAATTGTTAGCTAAGAACTGCTGGTTATTCCACGTGAGACAAATACGAACAATAACGTAAGGTTATAAAAATTTTGATAGTTAATGTTAATGTTTTAAAAAAATCAATTACGCGTTATACAAAGCAGGACATTGAGATTTTGGGCAGACGGAGCCTGAGACGTGTGTAGAAGGTTGAACGCTCTCAAGATCAGGCGGTTCGATAAACGGTTTCAACCTGTCTATGATTACTGATATCGATGTAGTGCCTTGCATAATAATGAAGTATTTTCGTTGTCTGAGCAAAATCGGGTAAGGACCGCGATACTTTGGTTGTAGTGGTGCAACAGCATTATTGCTGCGAACGAGTACTCTCTTGCAGCTGTGGAGCTGTGGGTGAACGAAGACTGGACGAGGCGTATGTCTCGGCTGCTGTTCAGACATGTTACCGAAATGAAATCGAAGGCGGGTAGCTTCGTCTTGTGGGTCATCTTGTGCCGGTAGTAGACGTGGAAGCTGACTAGGTAGGCGTAGATCCATGCCATACAAGAGTTGTGACGCAGACGTTTTAATGGATTCACGAGTACGGGAACGCATGGCAAGCAGAACTAAAGGTAGTGCATCGACCCATTTGCCATTAATGGACGAGGATGTTAAAGCAGCTTTGAGTTCCCTATGCATTCTCTCTACCATGCCATTAGCTTGGGGAATGTAGGCAGTCGTCTGGCGTAAGATGCATCCCATGTACCGCAAGGTGGTTTTGAAACGATCAGATGAGAAACAAGTTCCTCTGTCCGTGATGACCTCATTGGGAACACCATAATTGGATATTCATGCAGAGATAAAACCGTTAGTTACTTCGTCTGCAGAAATGTGCCAAGAGGTAATGCCGCAGGCCACCGTGTAAATCTATCGATCATAGTTAGAAGGTAGCTGAAACGTTGAACCTTTGTCAGATGATCTATGTCGATGTTGACGATGGCTAGGCGAGAAGTAGTTCGAAATTAATGCAACTTAGAACGAGTGCGTCGTGTGATCTTATTTTTCTGACAAATAGCACACTCGGAGACCCATCGTTTAACATTCTGCCTAAGTCTGTGACCTCAGAAACGATCTGTAAGAAGTCGGACAGTCGCTTGGCTTCCTGGGTGAGAAATTGAGTGAATTGAATCGAAAACCTTTCTCTGAAGGCTGGTCGACAGAACTGGTTTGTTGGGCTGCGTACCCGTGAAGTAAACAATTGGTAAGCCTTCCCACAGACGGCATATGAACTTGATTGGGTGACGGGCTATTGATCTTTGAATGTGAATGTCACCGCGTTGTTCAGTTCGCAGGAGAGTTGGCGTTAGTGCAGGTTCACTGAGTGCCACGGAGTTGACAGTGAATGGTGACGGCGAAGGTGGTTGAAGAGAGACGTCTGGCCTAGACAGGGCATCTGCAATGAAGTTCTGTTTGCCCTTGACGTGAAAGACGTCAAATTGCCATTCACTTAGACGAGAAAGCTATCTTTCCACTCTGGCAGGATACTTGGCGATAGATGAAGTTGCGTTTCGAAGTGCGCTAACTAGTGGTGCATGATCTGTGAAAACAACAAATCTGCTACTGCCAATGATGCTGATAAAATGTCGCACTGCGTCGTGGATGGCGAGAAGTTCTCGACCGAAAGTGTCGTACCTCGTTTCTACTGGTTGGAGAGTACGCGAATAGAAACTGATAGGCTTCCGAACTCCGTCGATCTCTTGTTCCAACGTGGCTCCAATAGCGAATTCAGAAGCATGTGTCGCGAGTAGAAATGGCTTTTCAAAATCTGGATGTGTTAGTATTGTGGCATTTGCTAACGAGTTGATGGCAAGTCGAAGTAATTCCTCGTCTTCGGATGACCAAGCAATGATGGAATTCTTGCTAAGTCTTTTTCGGTTCCGCAGGTGCCTGCACAAAGGATAAAGTTGTTTTGAAAGGCCCGGAAGGAACTTGCGATAATAGTTTAGTACTCCCAGGAATTTCTGCAACTCGCTGACAGTCCTTGGTGACTTGAAATTCTTGATTGAATTCGTCTTTGACGGCAACGGTTGAATACCTTGGGCCGTGATACGATGCCCTAAGAAGTCCACGGATGTAGTTGCAATCTGCGCCTTGTCACAGTTGATCTTGAGTCCGTGGTTGGATAAGCGTGAGAGGACATTTCGTAGATGCTTCGCATGAGATTCTAGATCTGGATTGAATACCCTAATGTCATCGAGATATGACATACAATAAGCAGAGTCGTCGCGAAGTATGTTGTCCATGAATCTTTGAAATGTCTGAGTAGCACACTTGAGTCCAAAAGGCATGTAAAGATATTCAAAAAGGCCAAATGGAGTGATGACTGCAGTTTTCTCGATATCCTCTGGTGCTACCGGGATGTGATGGTAAGCTTGTCTGAGGTCAATCACCGAGAAGAAATTGCTGCCGTTGAGTTTTTCAAGTAAAGTGTTAATATTTGGAATAGGATATTCATCAGATTTTGTCACTGAATTTAGCTTACGGTAGTCTCCACAGGCTCTGTACGATCCGTTTGATTTAGAGACCAAGTGCAGTGGTGACGCCCATGAACTTTTCGATGGTCTGATGATTCCCTCTTCCAAAAGCCTTGAGAATTCTTCTTGGGCAGCTTTCAGCTTAGCAGGAGCCAGTGGTCGCTTCTTGAGTGCAATAGGTTGTCTTTCTGTGACAATATGATGCATCGTGTTGGAGACTCGTAGCTCTGACTTGTTAAGATCGAAGAGCGATTTGTATTTTCGAAGAGCTGCTGATATCTCTGCTGAATGATGCACTGGGGTTGGCTGAATGACCTGTAACTCCAAACGCTCGGAGGCAAGTGTCCAAAAACTTTGCTCAAGTCCGGTGGAGGGGTCGATGATCTTTTGATTAGCAAGATAAAAAATGAGCCGAAATTTTAGAAGGAAATCAAGGCCTATTATATTATGTGAGACCTTGGCAATGATGAAGTTGTGGGAAAATTCACGTCGTAGACCTATGTTGAGTGTGCGGTACCGGCAGCCATATGTTGGTATGGGCTCGCCTGTAGCTGTTGCGAGAAGAACGCCTAGCGACATCTCGGCCATTGAATAATCCTTGAGAACTGAGACTGCCGCACCTGTGTCTACGATGAACTCTTCGCCAGTTTTGAAATCAAGAAGTTGCAGAAGCTCGTTGGGCTGTTTTGTCGGGTCATGCAAACAAGTAGGCTGGTGATTGCGACCGGCCTTGTCCGTTTCGTTTTCTATGTGAAAAATTCGGCGTGGACGAAAAGAGTCGACAGGGATGTCGGATTGTAGTTGGCTTCTTCCCTGTGGCGCCGTTGATGCCTTTGATGTGCAGAAAGTACGGTCTTCTACTTCCTGCGCGAGACGTTTCCCGATACTGATGCACCCTTGTGCCTGCGGTCTGTTGCCTTTCCGTCAGCTGTAGAAATTGGCACTGATTCGGAAATTCTTCGGAACAACAAAGACAGACTTTGCATGAATAAAAAAACTTCTGGTGGTTATAACACCATCTCTTTGGGGCATATTTATTAAAGGATTGCGGAGATCTCGATCGCCGCTTACCGTTATAATTGGGCTTGGGAACGAATTTGGGTCGAGCATTCACTTGATTTAGCTCGGATTTGGTAATGGCCAATCCTTTTAGAACTTTAGCCATGTTCGCCACTGTCCTCTCTAAAGAGGAGAGTCTATCATCTTGCGGAGGTGAAGAAAAGGATGATGGATTCACTTTGGGTTCCAAAACCCTATATTCTAACTCACACCTCTCAGATAAGTCATCTATAGAGAGAGTGTTGGGGAGCTGTCTGGCAAAGAGTTTTAATGTTTGGGGAAGATTGTTAATAAAAACAACCTTAGCCTCATGGTCAGAAATGTTGGTTTTATACCAACGTTTCCGTAATTACCTCAGTATTTCGATGGGGCCAAGGTTTGGCATGTCTAACTGCGCATATTTGTTTATTATCTGCCCAGTCTCTATGGTCCCAAGCAAGGATTCTACCTCATTTTGTATGCCAAAAATGGGATTAGGTAGCTTCCTAATGGCCTCAAGCTTAGGATAAATCCGTCGCTGCAATTCAGAAGGTAGTTTAGCAAAAACCTTCGACAGTTTTTGATGACTGTCATAATCAGGAAACGGGGAGAAATCGGAGTCTACGCGCATAAAGAATAGTTCACTATCTCCATCCCAAACAGAAACATCAATATCTAAAATTGGACTTGACATTCTAACAATCTTCCGGGATCTTAAAAGCATAAATTTATAAGCAATATGAAAATATATAAATATACTTTAACGAAACGCTTACCCACAAAAAGCTTCCACAGATGAATGATCGCAGAACAAAAGCACGTCACAGTAACTGCTTCCAAAAATTGAAATTATCCGCAATTGAGCCTGTCGAGTACGTACGGTACCGTTTCGTACGGAGAAAAGATGAACAGAGGCCCCTTTGGCCTTTGATGCCAATGTATTATTATTATATCCCCCAAAAAAATTCAACACAAATCCACGAATATATATCCAACAAAATTCACAGAAAACCACGATCAGGGTAAAGAAAACGCAAATGTTAATCGATTTTTATCCCAAATAAATGAAAAAGGAAGTCAATTTTATTTATACCAAAAAAATCAGAACAATAATCAATATCCTGGCGCGGTCGCCAATTTTGTAAATGCTCCAGCTTCAAGTAAATGCCGCACGACGTTACAAACTCGGTTAAGGTGCTCTGAATATAGATTTGTTACTGATAGGGGGCCCTTAAGAGGGCCTGGTCGTGCGTTCTCCTGAATTATTCAGAGTATGAAGGTGTCCTAGAGCCTTGGGTGGACTCTGGTTGTTGTTCCTCCCGTTGTCGAGTTGTAATCACGATGTGGAAATCGTCGTTCAGGTTCTGCAATTAATTGGCTCGTCTCGCTGGTTGTACCGCAACAAGATGAGTCACGGATGTAGCCAAATGTTGGTGAAACTATCAAATCACCAGCTTAGGTATTGACAGCCAACAGAACGCACACGCGTAACGCAAAGCAGAATGCAAATGCGACAACTGACTTGCATGGTAAATTGCCGTGCTTAAATAGCATGCCATAGTAATATATGTCTACTTGCACACTATTGGTTAAACGGCAAGTTTCGCTTTTTTACATAAAGAAGGCAATACAGGATTGTTTAAAAACATTCACTGTGTGTGGCTCTACAAAAAACTGCTGTGGAGGAAGTTAAATCCTCTGCCTTATGTAAAATAACATTAACTGATAAATTTAAAACACCATAGTTGATTGTAACGAATTTTATTTAAAAAGAATTTTTTCTTTTTATTTTCTAGAACATTATTTGTTTAAATACTTGATTTTAAATTTTTCGCCATTTTGAGTTTTCGAATATCTCGCTACGTGACTGGTATTGTAATTTTGGTCTGCTGCATTTTAACAATTTTCTCTAGCAAACGATTACATCATTATCAAATATATTTCTCCATCAATTGCCTTTGTTCTGATATAAAATAACATTGAAAAGGAGCCTTGGAACAGGTATATTTGATTTTATCGTTGGGTCACATTTATACCATAACAGATAATTGCTGAGTGGAACAGCTTTCCCACTTTCACTTTCCGATTGCCTAACAGTAAGTATCGATTTAATTGTTATCTCATATATTCATGGATACCGATATTAAATTTGAGGACACAAGTAGGTTAGTGCAGGACATAGCGGACTTGAACTTAAATGACGCAAATAATCATATAAGCCTATCAGACTCTACTGTGAATTTTAGGACTTCCAGCGATCTGGAATCTATGGGGCTTTCAGACTCGAATAGGTTAGGGGCCTCAACAAAATTTCGTGACCGCGCCAGTCCAAGAATATTAAGTCTACCACAGTATAAATCAGAAACAACATTCAAGTTGGGTAGGAGATGCCCAAATGATATTCAGTGCTTATAATATCATGAACCCTATGGAGAAATTTGTTGCAGCATGGATGGCATTTCCTGAAAATTTCCGAAATGCTTTGGAAAATTTCAGAGACAGAACTGTGGAAGAAAAGCCGTACAATGCATTTGAGTTATTAATGGCTGAAATTCAGCAGAGATATCAGCCTGGAAGATCAGCGCAAATGTGCGAATTATTACGCTTAGAAAAAATGGGGCGTCAACTACCGTCCGAATTTTATGAACGCCTTTGCACAAAAGCTTCCAGGTTGAATATATCTAGAGATGTAGTCAACTCCATTTTTACAGCTGAGCTACCAATTAGGCTTAGAACAACATTGGAAGTATTTGACACAATGAGCATAGATTGGCCAACAAAACTCAGAGGGTTAGACGGCGTGTATAAACAGCAAGAACCACAAGTACATGCTGTAATAGCAGAATCTGTAACGATGCAGCCAGTCAGGGCAGATACCGAAAACAACCTGACTATACAAGAAACCTTGCGTTTCTTACGTAGAGAAGTTGCTAGCTTGTGTAGTGATATTGCACAACTTCAGAGTCAGGATAAGTATAATAGACGTCGAGGGAGTCACTCGCGTCAACGCTTCGAAGGGCCACGCGGATGGTGTAAGGCACATTGCGAATACGGACGCAGTGCGAAGTGCCAAGGTGAGAATTGTATTTACCCGCGATTAGGTGGACCCAGATGGAAAGGAAGCACAAAACCGGTAGAGAGAAATCCATCACCGGGAAAAGGACAAAACCCCCGCTAGTAGGAGCCGTAGGGAGGGTTCCATTGCAAAGGCTCCCAGATATGTCTTTAAAAGGCATACTCAAAGCTAAAGATGCGACTAGAGTAAATAGCACCGAGATAAAACGCAAGAGAGTCCGATTCTCACTAAGCGGAGATCTGGAAAACATTGCCGGATTGTCCAGCAACAAGTTCATTATTAAGGATGAATTATCTGGATTAGAATTTCTCATTGATACGGGTGCTGAGGTAAGCATAGTTAGGTCAGACGTGGTGGAAGCAGATTGCCCCACATTTGATTATCAACTATGGGCCGCTAACGGTAGTCCGATTGGAGTAAAAGGGATGAAAGAAATGTCGGTAATATTAGGCCAGAAATCTTCCTTCCGATGGAATTTTCTAGTAGCTGATGTCAAGGACCATATCATTGGCATGGATTTCTTGACACATTTCAAGCTGACATTAGACCCCAAGGCTAGGATTATCGCATAAGGCGTAGGGATAGCACCACCTACTGATTCTAACACGTCGGCAGTTAGAACAGTCCTCTTACCTGGTCCATCAGTCGCACATGACTGCCGATATAATCGAGAAGCACCTAGCAGTGTTTCAGCCTTCCAGTGCCAAAAGGATAGGTTTGAAGACAGGAGTAGAACACCAAATAGAATTGGTGGCTCCGTTGCCTTGTTCACCAAAGGCTCAAACATTGGCACAACAAAAGCAACAAGTAGCTGTGTCAGAATTTCACCAATTGCGCGAAGAGGGGATTTGTAGAAGGTCAAATTCCAACTTTTCTTCCCCAATAGTGGTAGTTCCCAAACCTGAACCGGGTCAATGGAGGGTTTGTGGGAATTATCGTCTATTAAACTCAGTGACGAAGGGTGATTCTTATCCTCTCCCTAACCAGAGTACTTTGCTCCGAGATATAATGGGATATGAGGTTTATTCAACTTTAGATCTCCAGAAAGCGTACTATCAGGTACCAATGGAAGAAAGTTCGATACCATTCACCGCAGTCAGATTTCCAGGAGGGGGATCGCATGAATTTCTTCGAATGCCTTTTGGTTTGAAAAATGCCAGTCAGACGTTCCAGCGTTTGGCTGAAGAAATCCTTCAGAATTGTCTATTTGCGAGGGTATGCATAGACGACATTACAATTTTTAGTCGCTCACGAGATGAACATCGTACGCATTTGGAAACGGTTTTGACCAGGCTGGAACAATGTGGATTAGTGGTCAAACCTAATAAGAGTAATATCGGATGCTCTTCAGTTAAATACCTTGGTCATATACTTTCCAAAGACGGAATTAAAACTTTGGAAGATAAGGTCCAAGCTATTAAGGACGTAACGGAACCCCGAACCGTACGCCAGTTGCGAAGGTTCTTGGGCATGATCAGATATTATCGTCGATTCATTCCAGAGCTAGCCGGAATTCTTGGATCGTTAACAAGCTATCTCACTCGTGAAAAGAGCACGATCAAGAAGTCTTGGCCTATAAACTTGAGTCAAGAAGACCGAGAAAATTTCCAAAAGGCCAAGGATATGTTAAGTGACGTAATCACATTAGCACCTGTAGATTGGAAAAAACCTTTCGAACTAATCACAGATGCCTCATATGTTGCATTAGGGGCAGTGCTACAACAAAGAGATCAGGACATAGTAAGACCGATTGGGTCTTATAGCCGTGAGCTTAATGATTGAGAAAAACGTTATGATACGTTTGGCAAAGAGCTTCTAGCAGTGTATGCCGCAGTGATACACTTCGAGCATTACTTAGATGGTCATAAGTTTTAGTTATTGACCGATCATAAGCCATTGATCAGCATACTTGGTAAAACAGCTAGGCTTAATTACTCTCGTGGAGTAAATTCCCAAATAACACGGTTAGCAGAGTTCGATTTCACTGTGTCTCATATTGCTGGTAAAGAGAATGTGGTGGCCGATGCACTTAGCCGACCGAATGAAGCTGATTTCGAGCTGATATTTCAAGGTCCTTTGAAAAATTTAGATGAATCAATGCACGATTTCGTTAGTCAAATCGAGGAAGCGCAAGGATCGGATACCTTTTCATTAGTATTGTCCAAAAGACCAGGATATGTTCGTAAGCTCATAAGTGGCAAGTGGTTGTTATGCGAAACATCTAGAAGTCAACCACGACCATATGTGCCATTGGAGTTACGGGCCAAGATCATCCAAGTGTTACATGACATGGGTCATCTATCCATTAAAGCCACCATTCGATTAATCAACGACAGATACGTATGGCCGCACATGTCTAAAGACATACGGGTATTAGTAAGAGCCTGTGCCAAGTGTCAAACGTGTAAGGTGTGGAGACATACCATGACCGAGATAAAGAACATTGGAATACCAATCGGACGGTTCAGACACGTACACATAGACATTGTCGAGATGCCTGAAGTAAATGGAAATAAATACTTGCTGACTATGGTAGATAGATTTAGTCGTCAATTTGAAGTGGCAATTTCAAAAGACATGACAGCGCAAGAAGTCTTGTTCGCATTTCTACATAATTGGATATCGCGTTATGATGTTCCGGAAAAGGTCACTAGTGATCGTGGTAGTCAATTTATGTCAGAGCTTTTCGTAAGATCCCTCAACATCATTGAAACCACTATAATACATATTAGCGCGTATAACCCACGAGCGAATAGGATGGTAGAAAGGCTACATCGTGAACTGAAAGCTGCATTAAGGTGTACTAGTGGAACAAGCTGGATACACGATCTTCCTATAGTACTACTCGCCATGCGCAACAGATATAGGGCACAATTAGGTACTTCCATAGCAGAATTGGTTTATGGAGAACCATAAAGATTGCCTGGAGATCTTCTTGTAGAAACTCCAAGTAGACTTGATTGGGTTTCTAGTTATGTAGATTGGTTTGTAGGAGCACTTAGAGACAAGATGTGTCGTTTGGCCCCAACCAAGACTAGAAAAGCTAAAACCAAATGCTATGTGTCCTCTGATCTAAGATCGGCTTTGCATGTGTATATAACTAATGAAAATAGGAAGAACTGCCTAACACCATTTTATAAAGGACCATACAAGGTCAAGAGGATGACTGACAAGAATGTCATTATAGAAATAAATGGCATTGAGGATTGTGTTACGTTGGATCGTTGTATTCCCCAGTTTATCGGGATTGACGGTATGATTGAATTAACATATGTGTTGAATGACCGTTCCATGGGCGAATTTGATGTGTGCAATCCCATCATGCAGGCACATAATGAAATGAAGAACTCTGAAGAAGCGTTGTCTAATATAACAAAATCTTATTCTACTGAATCAAGGCATGAAAACTATTTGTCGATACCAGATGATTTGGAAGAACGAATGAATTCTGTACCGGACGAGATGACGATGTCAGGGGCGCCAGTATGCACAACTCGTTTTGGAAGAGTACATCGTCAGCCGAAGAACTAGGATTACGTCTATTATTAGCCATTCCTTTTTTTGAGAAGGTGGTGTATGTGGAGGATGTTAAATCCTCCGCCTAATGTAAAATAACATTGACTGAAAAAATTAAACCACCATAGCTGATTGTAACGAATTTTATTTAAAAAGAATTTTTTCTTTTTATTTTCCAGAACATTCTTTGTTTAAATACTTGATTTTGAATTGTGCGCCATTTTCAGTTTTTCGAGTGTCTCGCTCCTTGACTGGTCTTTAAACGAATACATTTCTTCAAATATATTACTCCATCAATTTCTCTTGTTCTAATATAATACAAGATCGAGATGAATCGTCCTGGAACAGGTAAATTTGATTCATTCTGTTGTTCACGTATATCTCTTTCCAGATTATTTATTCAGGAGTAATACGGTCCTACTTTCGCATTCCGATTGCCTAACATTAAGTGTCGATTTAATTGCTATACCATATAGTCATGGAGACCGATATTAAATTTGAGGACAAAAGTAGGTTAGTACAGGACATTGCGGACTTGGGCCTAGGAGATATAAATGGTAATATAAGCCTATCAGACTCTACTGTGAATTTTAGGACTTCAAGCGATCTGGCATCTATGGGGCTTTCAGACTCGAATAGGCTAGAGGTCTCAAAAATATATGTCTACTGGCACACTATTGGTTAACGGCAAGTTTCGATTTTATCTGACTGCAGAGGTTAAATTAATTATCGGACAGAAATTAACCTCTCATATAAAAATAAATCAATTTTTATTTTTGGACATTTGATGTTATCAACAAACAGTATTTAACTGTAAAATTTGATGTTATCGCTGGTTTCGTAAAACAATATTGTAATTTTTGAAAAATATTGTAAAATTTTTTGGAAGATTTTTTGTTCATATTGTCGAAGTTTTGGACATGTCTTGTGGAAGGAAATGAGAGAGTTCTGATCTGAGTTTCTGAATTGCATAAGCGGGACACTGTGTGGTTCCATCTCCGACTCTTTGTGAATAAAACTTTGTAAACTTCTCGTCGTTTTGTTTTTAATTATCAGCGAAAAGAACCACAAATTTGCTTTGGGTAATTAAAGTGAATATTTGTTTTAAGGTCTCAATCATTCCAGTTCATTAATTTGTGGATATCATCGTATCCGGGTAAGCTTACTTAATTAATATAATATATAAATTACAAGTAATTTAATAATATCATGTCTGGTTTATTAAATACTGAGGATACAGAGCAGTTGGCTAGTGGACTTAAGGATTGTAGCTTAAGAGATAGTTCAGAGGAACTTAAGTGTTCCAAGATAGATGATCATTCCGCATATAAGGATTTTCCGGGCCTGGCATCCCAGAGATTCTCTTATGGCTGTGACCATAGGGCCACTACAGGAGGCCCTTAACAGGGCCGGTCGTGCGTTCTCCGGCAAATTCTGAGAAAGATCCTTCGGAGTGAAGATGTCCTAGAGCCTTGGGTTGACTCTGGCTGTGGTTCCTTTTGTAGTTGCGTTGTAATCTTGATGTGGAAACTTCGTTGAAGTTCTGCATTAATTGGCTCGTCTCGCTGGTTGTACAGCAACACGATGTTACCAATTGTTGGTGAAGACAATCCAATAACCAGCGTATCTAATGACAGCCGACAGCACGCACACAAAACGCAAAGCAGAAGGCAAATGCGACAACTGAACTGGATGGTGAATTTGCCATGCTTAAATAGCCATGCCATAGTAATATATGTCTACTTGCACACTATTGGTTAACGGCAAGTTTCGCTTTTTTTTTCTCATTGGTGCAACGTAAATAAAATTGAATTTAATTTACGCAATATGTCAGCAATTAATTTGTGTCGTTACATTTTATTGGACATCAATTAAATCCTCATATAAAAATAAATCATATTTTATATTTTGAAATTTGATGTTATCGCTCGTATCATAAAACAATGCAACAGCTCAAGAACAATTCGTTGTCGTCGCAGATCCTCAACAAGACAATTCTTAGCCTTCACACAGCCTCTCGCCTCTGATTTCAACGCCACATAATAGGGAATACTAGCTAGTCAACCAGAGCCGACCTCAAGTGTCTAGGAGTACACCTAGACACTGCCTCACTACCTTACTTTCTCTGCATTTGCCAGAGAACGCAATTCCGGCCCTACCAATTCCACTAAGCGTACTTATTCTCAGCATCCACGGCACCTAAACTGGTTAGTATCGTCGTACGGAATTTACTTGAAGCTGCGGCGTTTACAAATTGGCGATCGCGCCAGAATCCTGAGAACAGAACTGTTTTCTAGACTTCTATTTATATCACAAAACTTTCGGCGTAAATACAATCGACTGTGTTTCTTTTTCATTTTATTATCTCGGGAATACAGTAAATCTACGTTAGTACGTACCACAATTTTTTGCCCTGGTTGTGAATCTTTCTTATGTCGAGGGCTTGTAGGCATTTTTCGTTTAGAGGCAAATTTTTTGAGGGAAGGATTTCGATTGTTCAAAATTTTTTGCTCCAACGTACAGATTGTGCCAAAATGTAAAAAAAACTGGAATACTGTGGACGACGTTTTTTGATTTTGTGAAAGCACATTATTTTTTTACTGTTCCAAAATGGTAAATTGTGCACGCGGATTTGTGAATTTGTGAAATAATAGATTTCGTCAGTTTTCTGCGTGCGTCAAAGCTCATCCAGTCAGTTTTCAACCGTGGAAGCAAACTTTGATTTCGTCAGTTTTTTGAGCGCGTTGAAGCTGATCCCGTCAGTTTCAACTTTGAAAGCAGATTCCGGTAAGCGTTTCGTTTCACGCCGTTTTAGACATTTCATCTTGCTTATATATTTATGCTTTTACGTTCCCATAAGATTGTTAGAATGTCCGGTCTAATTTTAGATATTGATATTCTTGTTTGGGATGGAGATAGCGAACTATTCTTTATGCGCGTAGACTCCGCTTTTTCTCCGTTTCCAGATTATGACAGTCATCAAAAACTGTCAAAGGTTTTCGCTAAACTACCTTCAGAATTGCAGCGACGGATTTAGCCAAGCTTGAAGTCATTAGGAAACTACCCATTCCCATTTGAGCATCCAAAATGAAGTAGAATTCTTGCTGGGTCCCACTGAAACTCGCACAGTTAATAAATAAATATGCGCAGTTAGACATGCCGAACCTTGGTTCTATTGATATTTTAATGGAATCGCGGAAACGTTGGTATAAAACCAATATTTCTCATCATCAGTCTAGGTTTGCTTTTATTAACAACCTTCCACATTCACTAAAATTATTCGCCAGACAACTCCCAAACGCTCTCTTAATAGATGACTTATCAGAGAGATGCGAGTTAGAATTTATGGTTTTGGAAGCTAAGTTAAATTCGTCATCATTTTGTCCTTCCCCGCAGGATGATAGGATCACCTCTCTAGAGAAGAAAATAGCGAACATAGCTAAAGTTATAGAATGATGAGCCATAGGGAAATCCGAGCTGAATCATTGAGCGCACGACCAATTTTTCCATCCAAAACACGAAATAACAGTAGGCGGCGATCTAGATCCTGGCATTATTTTAATAGATGTTCCACAAAAAACTGGTGCTATAATCACCAGAAATTATTTTATTCATGTCAAGTCTGTCTCTGCCGTTCGGAAGAATTCCCGAATGAATGCCAATTTCCACGGTTGACGGGAAAGACCATTGAAAACAGGCGCAGTGGAGCATCAGGTTCGAGAAACGTATGGCACAGAAAGTAGAAGACCGTACTTTCTGCGCGTCAACGGCCCCATTAGGAAGCAATCACCTACAATCTGACATTCCTATTGACTCCTTCCGTCCACGCCAAATATGCCACATAGACAGCCAAACTGAAAATGTCAGTCTCAGTGACCAGCCCACTTGCTTGTATGACCCGGCCAAACAGCCCAACGAACTTCTGCATTTGTTGATTTCAGAACTAGCGAAGAATTCATCGTAGATACATGTGTTTCAGTCTGCGTTCTCAAGGGTGAATCAATGGCCGAGATGTCACTAGGAGTTTTACTGGCAACAGTTACAGGAGAGCCCATACATACTTATGACAACCGGTATCGCACACTCAACAAAGGTTTACGGCGTTAATTTACTCACAGCTTCATCGTCGCCAAGGTCTCACACAACATAATAGTCCTTGATTTCTTTTTGAAATATCGGCTCATTGTTGATCTTGCCAATCAACAAATCATCGACCCCTCCACCGGATTTGATAAAAGTTTTTGAACATTTGGCTCTGAGCGTTTGGAGTTACTGGTCATTCCGCCTGAAGGAAAACTTATTGCACTCAAGAAGCGACAACTGTCCCCTGCTAAACTGAAAACCGCCCAAGAGAAATTTTCAAGGCTGTTGGAAGAGAGAATCATCAGACGTTTGAAAAGTTCATGGGCGTCACCATTGCACTTAGTCTCAAAATCAAGCGGAGGTTACCGCAATTCAAATTCTGTGACAAAATCTGATGCATATCCTATTCCCGTTATTAACACCTAACTTGAAAAACTCAACGGAATCAATTTCTTCTCAGGAATTGACCTCAGACAAGCCTAATACCACATCCTATTAGCGCCAGAAGATATTGAAAAGACTGCGGTCATCACTCCATTTTGCCTTTTGGAATATCTCTACATGTCTTTTGGACTACACAGACATTTCAAAGATTCATGGACAACATACTTCGCGACGAAGCCTCTTACTGTATGTTATATCTGGATGACATATTTGTATTCAGTCCAGACTTAGAATCTCATGCCAAGAATTTACGAAATGTTCTCTCCCACTTATCCAACCACGGATTCACGATCAACTGTGACAAGACGCAGATTGCAACTATATCTGTGGCCACCCTAGGGCCTCGTATCACACCTCAAGGTATTCAACCTTTGCCTAGGAAGGCGAATTCAATCAGGAATATCAAATTGCCGAAGACTGTCATCGAGTTGAAATAAATTATGGGAGCCCTAAACTACAATCGCAAGTTCCTTTCCGGCCTTTTAAGACAAATTTTTCCTTTGTGTACGCACCTGCGGAATCAAGGAGGACGTAGAAAGAACTCCATCATTTATTTGTCATCTGAAGACGACGAAATACTTCGACTCGCCATCAACTCGTTAGCAATTGCTACATTGCTATCGCATCCAGATTTTTAACAACCACTTCTACTCACGATAGGTGCTTCTGTGTTCACTATTGTATCCAGGTTGGAACAAGAGATCAAAAGAGTTTGGAAGCCTATCTGTTTTTACTCGCAAACCCTCCAACCAGTAGAAACAAGATACGACATTTTCGGTCGAGAACTCCTCGCCATCCACGACGCAGTGCGCCATTTTATCAGCATCATTGGCAGTAGGAATGTTTTTTACAGATCATGCACCAATTGTAAGCGCACTTCAAAACGCGACTTCAACTTTCGCCAAGTAACCTACGAGAGTGGATAGACAGCTGTCTCGTCTGAGTAAATAGCTATTCGATATCTTTAATGTCAAGAGCGAACAGTACTTCATTCCAGACCCAATTTCTAGGCCAGACGTCTCGCTACAACAATCGTAAACGTCGCCATTCACAGTCTACTCCGTAACCCAAAAGGACGTGCATTAACGTCATCCCTCCTGCGAACAGAGCAACGCGGTGACATTCTAATTCATAGATCAGTTGCCCGTCACCCCACCAAGTTCGTATGCCGTCTCTGGAAAGGCTTACTTATTGTTATCTTCACAGGTACGCAGGCCAAAAAGCCAGTTCTGCCGACCAGTCTTCAAAGAAAGGTTTTCGACTCAATTCGCTCAATTTTTCACTCAGGAAGCAAGGCGAATGTCCGACTTCTTACAGATCGTTTCTGGGATCACAGCCACCAGCAGAACGCTAAACTATGGGACTCGGAGTGTTACATTTTCTAGAAAAACAAGATCACACGGCACACTCGTTCTAAGTTGCAACATTCCGAACTATTTTTTGCCTAGCTATCGTCTACATCGACATAGTTCATCTGACATACGTTCAAGGTTTCAGCTACCCCCATACTATTATTGATAGATTTACAAGGTGGCCTGCGGCATTACCTCTTGCCATCATTTCTGCAGATAAAGTCACTAACGGTTTTATCTCTGAATGGATATCCCATTATGGTGTTCACAATGAGATCATCACTGATAGAGGCACTTGCTTTTCATGTAATCGTTTCAAAACAACCTTGCGGTTCATAGGATGCACCTTTCGTTATATGACTGCCTACCATCCACAATCTAACGTTATGGTAGAGAGAATACATAGGGAACTCAAAGCTGCTTTAGCATTCTCGTCCACTACCTTTAGTTCTACTTGCCATGCGTTCCTGTACTCATGAATCCATTAAAATGTCTGCGTCACAACTCTTGTATGGCATGGATCTACACCTGCCTAGTCAGCTCCCACGTCTACTACATGCACATGATGACCAACAAGACGTAGCTGCCCGCCTCCTTCTTCATTTTAGTTACATGTCTGAACAGCATTTGAGACAAAGGCCTCGTCCAGTCTTCATTCAACCGCAGTTCCACTGCTGCAAGAGGGTACCTGTCCGTAATGACGCTACTGTTCCAACACAACAAACAAAGTATCGCGGTCCTTACCCGTTTTTGCTCAGATAGACGAAATACTTGATTATCATGCAAGGTGCGACACCTACATCGGTAAACATAGAAAGGTTGAAACCGTATATTGAACCGCCTGATCCTGGGAACGCAAACTTATACACGCGTCTCAGGCTCTATCATCTACAATATCAACCTAGCAAGGGATTGCTTTGCTAGCACATAACTGAAAATATTTTTAACATTAATTTTTTGTCATTCTACGTATTAAATATTTAACTTTATGCGCACCACTTTCGCCCTATGTAACGCAACGTGACCTCTATGAATCGACATAATTCATTTACTTCTCACACTCATTTGTCTTACGTGGTATAACCAGCTATTCTTAGCTAACCATTGTGTAGCATTTTTTCAACAGTTCTTTGGTATTATACAATCTCTGCGGCAATGTTACAGTACAATTTTAGTCGTTACCATTTGATTTTCATGTATATATCTTCACATTGTTCTCTTGTAAAATATGGTTAACATCCGAGCTCACACTGCCTATTGTGATATGACTAGTTACTTAGAGCTAACGCCTTGTGTAGCAACACTAAATAGTTATCGGCTTCATGTCATGATACAGACCACTTTCAATGCATATCTCAACTTCTTCAGTTGCACAGTGACCACTCTTTGAATATCACGACCACAACCTCGAGCACACACTAGTTCCTTTATCGTATTCAAACACATTGACGGCGATCCAGCCTTCCCAGGTTTCAACTTAAACCTGGAAACTTCAGTGGCAATCTACCTTGGAATCCTCACACTGCGGCTCCCTAAACCTCACACTGCTTAATTCTATCTCACGCAGTATGACCGGCCACTACGGATAACAAATTGTGCAGCAATTCCAAGTGGTTATTTGGCATTTTATCATTGTTTAAGCATGTAACAAGCATACTTCAGCCCAGCATTTACAGAACTTTTTTAAACTGCTATGGGCAGAATAATAACCAGTGGGGTTCGATCTTTGCTCTACATTTTTATGAAGCCTTGCCGAGAGGAATTTGTTTCTTTGTTTTCAGAGACAAAAGTGATGTTATGGCTCAAGAACAATTCGCCGACATATTGCCTAAATGAAATTCAAATTTAATTTACATGGCACTAATTAAAACAAGCAAAAGTTGCCGTTAACCAATGGCGTGCAAGCTGTCGTTTTCAACGCTA
Source organism: Eudiplozoon nipponicum (assembly GCA_029291075.1). Lineage (NCBI taxonomy): Eukaryota > Metazoa > Platyhelminthes > Monogenea > Mazocraeidea > Diplozoidae > Eudiplozoon > Eudiplozoon nipponicum. Next base: position 60,259 of record JAQBSW010004615.1, read on the forward strand.
CATCAGCACGGTGCATTTACAATGCTTGTCATAAGTCATGTTTGATTTCTGCTGCGCAATACATGTACGTGCTGTCTCTTGTCACACTGACTGTTCACATATATTGATTTCTGGACATGCTTCACAATCAGAGTCACCTAGTCATGCTAAACATTTTTGCTGGACAACAAGTCAGATAGAGCAATATCTATTTATTGGATCTCTAAGTGTGCCAGTCACCACGGTGTTGTCGCAGATCTTCAATAAAACAATTCTGAGCATTCACACAGCCTCTCGCCTCTGATTTCAACACCCTAGCAGAAGGAACACCAGCCACTCAAGCAGAGCCGGTCTCAAGTGTCTAGAAGTACCTCTAGACAGAGAACGGAACTCCGGTCCTAATAACGCCCACCAAAAGTAATTATTCTCAGCCTCAACAGCAGCTGAAGCGGTTAGTAAAGTAGAACGGAATGTAGTTGAACTTGGGGCGTTTACAACAATATTGTGTTTATAATAAATATTGTAATTTTTGCAAGTTTCTTTTGTACAAATTGTCGAAGATTTTGACTTGTCTTAGCTTATGATTATTATAGAGTCCGGTTGATATTTTGAGCTATATGGTATGCTTTGCTGCATAGTTCTGGCTTAGCACACTTTGCTAATAAAATATTGAAATATTAAGTATTATTGATCTTAATACACATTATGGGAAGGATCTAGAATTTGTTTCAGGTCTCCAAAGTATCAATCTGTCACCTGCGGTAATCAGTGTATTGGTGAGCACACTCATTGTTATTATATATATATATATATATATATATTACAAATCGTATTTTAATATTATGGCCAGTTTTAAAAATATTGAGGAAACAGAGCAATTAGCAGGTGGACGTTAGAAATGTAGTTTAAATGATAGTTCTGAGCAATTTAAGTGTTCCAAATAAGATGATCATACCACATATATAGATTATCCGAGCCGGGCACCTCAGAGGATCTCTTATGGTAGCGACCGAAGGACTTCTTCAGAAGATGGCGACCGCGCCAGGATCCTTTATGCGGAAAAAATGTGAATTAGATTATCGTTTATGCCGCAATTCCATAGATTGCAATGATAAGCTCACCATGAACAGACCAGACAACCATTCTGAATAGGTCGAGGATGCAAGATTTTATTTTAAATTAAAAAGAATGACCGACCCTAAAGAGATGTTTTCTTTGGTCTAGTGGTGTTTACCTCAGTTTGTGAAGCGAAATCTATTTATACTCAGAAAATTTGTTACGGAGAACGACCATGTAAATGTATTTGAACCTCTGGTTGACGAATTTCATGTACGATGTCAACCCGAGAGGATAGAACGGATGATTGATTAATTAGGTCAGGAAAAAAGAGTATTTAACTGTAATATAGGTCAGGAAAAGTTGTGAAATCAACTCTCATCTGAATTAAACATCCAAACATCGAAAAGGCAAAACGCCGGAGGGTGTTTAGGGCCACGCGAGTGATGCATTTTGCATCAAGTTTGGGAAGTGTCTGAGCGAAGGATGCACATTTCCACGGTTCGGTGGTCCCCGATGGAAAGGAAGTACTCGTCCTGTGGCGAGGTATAAGCCGCCGGAAAACTAGTAGAACTCCCGCTAGTAGGAGCCGTAGGAGGATTGCACATGCAAGGCTCCAAGTTATGCATATTCGAGGCATCCAGAAATTATCGTAGTTAAGTTCGAAAGCTTCGATGGACGAAAAGCGCAGTAATTCAGTCCGTAAGTCTGTTAGATTTAATTATAGTACAAATAAGTTCGTTATAGCAGATGAACTATTTGGATTAAAATTCTTAATAGACAAGGGTGCCGAGGTGAGCATAGTTCGATCCGATGTGGTGTAAATTGATAGCCCCACATTCGATTATCAGCTATGGGTTGCCAATGGAAGTCCAATTGAGGTTAAGGGAGTAAAAGAACTGTCAGTGACATTGGGGCGGAAATTGCCATTTACATGGAGTTTTGGGATCGCTGATATAAAGGATAACATCATTGGGATGGATTTATTTGTCCATTTTAACCTCGCTTAGGATCCCAAATCTATGACTATTGGACAAGGCACTGGGATAGTCACTTATGCTGAGACTGAGACCTCTGTAGTTAGGTTAGTGAGACGTCCCAGACCCGTCGTCGCCGATGACTTGGTGGATGTCATCGAGAAACATCTGGCCGTGTTTCTACCATTCAATGCTAAGTGGAAGGGTTTGAGGAAAGACGCAAAACACCAAATGGAGTTAGTTGAACCACCATCCTGTTCATCAAAGTCTCAATTGTTAGCATAACATAAGCAGCAGGTTGCAGTTAAAGAATTTAAGCGGTTAAGGGAAGAAGGAATCTGTAGGTGTTAAAATAGGCTTAATTATTCTCGGCGGGTGAATTCACAAATAACCCGATTCGCAGAATTTGATTTTACCATTACTCATTTCTCAGGAAAAGAGAATGTGGTTGCAGATACTCTCAGTAGACCAGACGTATCAGATGGAGATATGATTCGCTCGGAGTCACTCGTATGCTCTGTTGCGTCTTCTAATGATTTTGTCGAGCAATAGATGGAAGCACAAGTTGTTGATTCTTCAGTAGCCGTGTTAACATAGAAGTCCACATATACACACAGGAAGATTGCAGATAAGTGGTTACTATGTGAAATCTCCTGGAGCCAACCTAGACCCTATGTACCGTTAGAACTAATGTATAAGGTAATTCAACAGTTGCAAGGATTTGGGCATCCTTCCATTAATGTAACTATCAGGATGGTCACTTATAGATATGTATGGTCTAAGATATCTAAAGACATAAGGACTTGGGTAAGGAAATGTGCCCGGTGTCAAACTTGTAAAGTTTGGTGTCATACTAAAACCGAAGTTAAAACGATTTGTATACCAGCAGGTCGTTTCATGCATGCACATATTGATACAGTAGAAATGCCAGAAATTTCTGGCCAGAGATATTTACTTACGATGGTTGATCGTTTTACTCGTCAGTTTGAAGAAGCAATCCTGAAGGATATGATGGATCATGAAGTCTTTCTTATGCTCTTGCATAATTTGGTGTTGCGATATGATGTACCGGTAAGGATAACTACTGATCGCGGTAGTCAGTTTATGTCTGAATTATCTATCAGATCCTTGAATATTATGGGGATAGAAGTAAGACACACATGTGCATATAATTCCCAGAGCTAATTGGATAGTTGAGAGGCTGCACAGGGAGCTGAAGACTGCATTACGTTGCACTGGAGGATTTAGTTGGATACGCGATTTGCTCATAGTTTTGTTGGCAATGCGAAATAGATACAGAGCTCAGTTAGGAACATCCATAGCAGAACTTGTTTATGGAGAGCCATTGAGACTACCTGGAGATTTTACAATAGAAGTTCCGAGTTGTCTTGATTGGGCTTCTAGTTCGGTAGATTGGTTTGTTGGAGCATTAGGAGATAAAATGGGTCCTTTAGCTCAAACTAAAACTAGAAGTCCAAGGTATAAATGCTATGTATCTTCAGGTTTAGAGCTGGCATCTCATGTATACATAACTGTCGAGAACAGACAGAATTGTCTGACTCCATTCTATAAGGGGCCATTCAAAGTCAATCATATGACTGATAAAATGCATTTATAGAAGTAATTGGCGCAGTACAGTGTTTAGCACTGAATCGCTGCATTCCAAAGTTTACCTGGACGGAGGAGGAGACCGAGGAATGATATCCAGGCAAGTATCAAGAAGGTGAGAAAAGATATGACACGAAAATGTGTGGAAAAAAGAAACGTCTAATGTGGAAAAGAAAAGGCTTCAACTTAAACCTGGAACCTTCAGTGGCAATCGACTTTGAAATCCTCACGCTGCGGCTCCCAAACATTACATTGCTATATTTTACCTCACGCGGTATGACCGGCCAATTCAGCCAACTATTTGTGTAGCAATTCCTAGTGTTCATTTGACATCATATAATTGTTTAAGCAACCAACAAGCATACGTCAGCCCAGTATTTACGGTACATTTTTTTATATCTATGGGCAGATTTATAACCAGTTGCTTAACTTGGTTCAAAGTCCGTCCTACATTTCTTATCAAGCCTCGCCGAGAGGAATCGTTTTCTATTTTTTCAGAGAGAAAAGTGATGTAACAGCTCAGAACAATTTGCCGACATATCGCGTAAATTAAATTCAAATTTATTTTACGGGGCACCAATTAAAACAAGCGAAATTTGCCGTTAAACAAGAGCGTGTGAGCTTTCGATTTCACGCTATATAAGCACGTGAATTTACAATGCCAGGCAGTATTCAAGTTTGCCTTCTGCTAATCACCATGTGTGCGTGCTGTCCCCTGTCATACTGACTTTTATTCTACGCTGACTTCTGGACTTGCTTCACACGCAGAGTCAATTTCAGTCACGCCAATCTTGTTGCCACAACTTCTAATTATCGGAACTTCACGTGTGCCAGTCACCACGGTGTTGTCGCAGATCTTCAACGAGACAATATTTAGACATCACACAGTCTCTCGCCGCTGATGTCAACGCCACAACAGAACTAATTATAATTGCCTCGACTGGATGATATATTAATAATAAATTCTGATGGAATCCGCATAAACGACCCAACCAATATAGGTGGAATCAACAATAGTGAACACGCCCAAGAGGAATATGCCGGTGTTTTCAGCCGAATCGTCGGGATTTTTACCGACCGTTATCAGAATGTATGCCAATGCTTGCACATTTTGGTGCGGATAGGATACAGTGAATATATATGGACACAAGTATAACGACATATTGCCTAAATGAAAATGAAATTTCATTTACGCGGTAACAATTAGAAAAAGCTAAATTTGCCTTTAACCAATGGCGTGCGACCTTGCGCTTGTTAAAGTATATAAGCACAGTGAATTTACCATGCAACATCACACACGCCTGATATTTGTCCTGTGCACCATATGTGATTGTTGTCGCTCTCTCTACGTGACATTTCGCCTACAGACTTCTGGACTTGCACTTATCACGCTGTGTTACCTAGTCACTTGGATTCCAGTCACGCCAATCTTCATGATTCTGCACAACTGGTCATACGTGATCAATTATCTATTAATGGGGCTTCTATGTGGGCCAGCAACTAAGGTGTTGTCGCAGAACTTCATCAAGACAATTCTGAGCCTTCAAACAGAAACTCACCTCTCGACAACTGTACTAATCCCGGTGCATCCACACAAAGGAACACCAGCCAACCAACCAGAGCCGGCATCAAGTGTCTAGGAGTATTTCTAGACACTGCAACACTACTAAACTTTCTCGGCATTTGCCGGAGAACGACATTTCCAGACCTGACAATGGCCAACCAGAGTAACTGTTTCTCATTATCTACGGCCTTTTACTATTTTATAACGTCGCATGGCATTTACTTGCAGTCCGGGCGTTTACAAATTGCCGACCGCGCCAGGAAACTAAGATCAGTACTGCTTTTGGACTTCATTTTATATCACAACTCTTTTGGCCAAATTATAATAAAGTGCGTTTGATTTTTATTGTTATCCTGGGCAATTACATTAGAATCGACGGTAGCACACCGAACCATCCTGTTATTCACCCTGTTTGTGAATATTTCTTAGTCAACAGATTTTGGTGTTCTTCCTTGTTGTGTTTAGCTAGGGAAGCAGATTTATTTGGGGGTGGTTCTATCGTTCAAAACTTTGTCTTACTACATACAAACTCTGCCAAACTGTGGATCAGGTTTATTTATGCACACATGCTAATAGAACCACCAGATCAACACCGTATAAATCAGAATGAATGGCAATCGAGAGCACCTCGGTCATCCAGTTGATTTTCTCCGAAAGGTTAGTACTTTAATCACTAAAGGTATTTTTATAATTGTCTAAATTGCCTGCATTGCTCGGAGAACTTACCAAACAGATGCCAGTTTCCTTCCTTAGATGACCACAATCAACAAGACAGTTTCTGTACTTCACGTACAATTTTTCAAACACCTACAGCTGCAATTTATGTCGACCTCAGACAAGCCTACCATCACATCCCGGTAACACAAGAAGATATTGAAAAGACTGCGGTCATCACTCCATTTGGCCATTTTGAATACCTCTGCATGCCTTTTGGTTTCAAGTGTGCTACTCAGACATTTCAAAGATTCATGGACAACAAACTCTGCGACGATGCCGCTTACTGTATGCCATTTCTCGATGAAAATGCTTTTCAGTCCAGACCGAGAATCTCATACCAAGCATTTACGAAATGCCATCTCACACTTATCGAACCACGGACTCAAGATCAAATGTGACAATGCAGATTGCAACGACATCCATGGATTTCCTACGGCATTGTATTACGCTACATGGTATTCAACCTTTGCCGTCGAAGGTAAATTCAATCAATAATATCAAGTCAACAGAGACTATCAGTGTAGGCACCTGCGGAATCGCAAAGGACTTAGCAAGAACTCCATCATTTCTTGGTCACCTGAACATGAGGAATTACTCCGTCTCGCCATCAACTCGTTAGCAAATGCAACAATGCTAACGCATTCGGATTTCCAACGAACATTTGCACTCGCTGCAGATGCTTCTGAGTTTGCTTTTGGGGCCACTTTTGAACAAGAGATCGACGGATTTCGGAAGCCTATCAATTTTTACTCGCGTACTAAGCAACCAGTATAAACCAAATACGACACTTTCGGTCGAGATCTCT
>JAQBSW010004616.1:0-66950 GCA_029291075.1 Eudiplozoon nipponicum
TTATACACAACATTTAGATCAGTGCGGTTCAAAGGACTGAAGTACAGCACCGAGGTTATCATTAGATAGGATCTACAATAACAGACGAGCTTTGGATAGCAAAAATGAAAACGAACCGAATTGTAGGACGGAACCCTTTTCTAACTGAAAAGCTTCAAGAATGAGTTAACCACTATTGATGAGTCTTAAATAACGTATTATACATAGAAATCCACCTTTGTTTGTCGCTCCATTTATACGATATTTTATAATATTATAACACGCTTATTTAATTTATTCTTTTATAATTCGACCTCCCTTCATTCGTAAGTGCTCTTTTTGCTTGAATTTACATTGAGTAACCTCTATTTGAATGTATATACCTGTGTTTGTAGTCATTCTAAAATATGGTTGCAATTTTTATCTATATTTTCACTAAAATAATTTTAACTGATGTTAATAATGATTAATTCATCAGTCGATCTCATTTCATATCTCTTTACTGGCGAAGTTTATTTCAGAACCAATTGAACAGCATTTTACTGTATGTTTATCAATCAGTGGTTCTGATTTTATCGATTACAACATCATCAGCCTAACAAAAACGTCGCAAACGTAATAATTAAACTAAATTAAATTTGAAGTTGTTTACATGAAGTGAAAATAGACATATAATTTCCTTTCTCCGAAGCGGGCTTGATATATTAACAAAAGCACTTTTCGATGAAGTTCGGTTGCAAAGTGAAGTTAAAGGTATGATTATTCATATCAATTTCGTTAATATGAAATTAAAATCAATCTTATTCAATTTAACCGTTTGTAAACTAACGGCGAACTTGTGAAATACGTACGTAATCACGCACTTTGTCTTTCCGTGGCCAGCAGAAGAACTTGAAAGTCAAAGGAACAAGGGGAACAAAGCTAAAATACATATATAAAGTAATGAATAGCAACTGTGCGACTTATATTACTTTCTAAATCTTCAAAACATTGTATGCTCGTGAGCGCATAATAACTGACCAGCAGACATTTCCCGTCAGCACAATGTACACGAGACAACAAGGGATGAGAGCTGCGTTTCTGACTTAACATAATTTATATACGAATTGTGTTTTGATCCTTCATAGTCAGTAGGTCGTCTTGCTATGACGATGATCGTGGGAGGTTGGAAGAGACTAATACGTGCGGTGAAAGTTATTTTTTATAATTAAAAATAAACTATCGATCGCGCAGTCGGAGGTTACCCCTATTTAAATGAAAATTGCCAGATTTATGTAAGCACTATTGGAATTATAAACATTGTCAGTTTAAACTGAGCATAATTTAAGGTAGCAAAGTCATTTTACCCAATAGACCGGATTCGCCCTTATTGGGAATTCTTCAAGTACTGTCCAGAACGCCAATCAAACCGGGACATATTTACTTTTGACTGTATGAATCTATCCACCGAGCCACTCTGTCGCACACGAAAAACAATTCTCCATTTTACGCTAACCCATGCTTAAATTTAACAATTCCCTCAGGCGGAGCTTATTTGACAACTCTTTAGACTAAGGTTTCAACTGGCCACACCGAAACTGCCATCATAGAATAGTCACCGCACCATCTTATGAAGTGGTAATGAATTGAAGATTTATAAAATTCAACAAGCAATGTTTACACGGATTACGATGAAGATTATTTATTTAAATCGAAGTTGTGAGCTTAATAGCCGCATAAAACGAATTATTTACATTTACAGTAGAAATTAAGCACTGTATAAATTAGCAAAGGAGATTCATCCAGTAGAACGTTTCCATCTTCACGGAGACCTCTTTAATTATTGTCAAGAATTTGACCACAGAAAGGAATGCACCCTGCGACAAAATACGTATTCTAGATGAGTTTATTTTGCTAACATAATGATAAATGTATAAATAATTTTATTAGATTTGAAATTTTTCGCGACTTGTTAAATTCTCGGAGATTAGTGCTTCTATAATATTCTGAAGCTCCAAGTAACATATAATTAAACATACACGCAATGAGACTTAGGTCAAACAATAATTATTAGACCAGATTTTGTAGTCAATCAAGCTAATATTTTGGTTAACACGTATAATTTAAAACGAAAAGTAACATGTGAAATTACTTTTATTCAAATCAAGCTCGAAAACTTGATTTGAAGAATTGTTACCACCACCCGCGCAATCAATGATTGTTTAATGTAAAATACCTATTTTCGATACGGCTTAACTGTCATTTTTTATTTTTATAACTTTCAAACAATTATTGATTGCCCGGGTGGTGGTTACAATTTTTTGAATCAAGATTGCGAGCTTCAGGTAAAGACCAAACGTTGTATTTAACCAATCGTTGAACAACATAGCTAAACTACCGTCAGTCGCACGCACTGACGCGTTTCGACCTTCCATGATCATCATCAGAATACGACGGCGAACTGACTAGCGAGAATCAAACCGCATTCCGTATATATGGAAAGCAAAATTAGATATGCGACTCTCACATCTAGTAGTCTCGCATACATTTTACTCGACTGGAAATGTCGGCTGCACCAGTTCTATTCAGTCACGAAAATTTACTGATTGCAGATTTCGTCACAGATATATATAGGCAATACAATTAAACAATCATTGATTGCGTGGATGGTGATAACAATTCTTTAAATCAAGTTTGCGAGCTTGAAGTAAGCACCAATCTCATTGTATTTAACCAGTCGTCGAACAACATAGTAAAAAGATGTATTAACACCAACCGCACAAGCAATGCATATTTAATTGTATTACCCATATGTATGTGGCGACAGCTGCAAAAACTTTGATGTCCGTGACTGCATAGGAATAGTTCAGCCGACATTTCAAGTTAAGGACAATGTAGGCAAAACTACTAGAGGTGAGAGCCGCATATCTAATTTGGCTTTCCATATATATGCAGTGCGGATTGTTCCTTGCTAATCAGTTTGCCATTGTATTATGATGATGATCGTAGTAGATCGAAACGCGTCATTAAGTGTGACTGACAGTAGTTTATAACTAGTCTTTCCTTGAATAAATCCTTCTGAATATTAGTTTATTACTAGAGTCGTTATGAGCACGAAATTCTCTTATCATTGAAATATTCATTCGTTAAATTTTAATTGAACCAATGAAAGCTTGGATGTTTTTTATAATAATTTTATGTATGATTTTATAAAAGAACAGCTTTACGAACATTTAAATAATCACATCAATGCAATCTTACTGTCTAATAATTATTATTTATTCACATGAAATACCGGCGCACAACAAAATATTATCAAGACTGATCGATTACAAAATTTGCGAATCAACGAGCATTCCAGATTAAAAAAAGCTTGCGAAATGGTGACCTCTGCTTAATAACTGAATGCAATTAACATGAAGTCTATAGTACGAACCAGGAAAACTTTCGAATGCATTTTACAATATAAAATTTCACAAGTTTGTATTTGAAAAGTACTGACGTCGCCGCTAAAAATACACAAGGGCCTATTACGCGAAGCGATTGAAACTGGTGAATTAGATATATTTGTTGGCCTCTCCAAGTTATTCTCTTACTTCCATTTGCCCGTTTTATAAGTTATACACATAATTAAATTGAATTAGCTCTTATTTTTAAATTTACGGCGTACAAAATCATGTATTTCTGTCGAGAATGGATCTGAAAATAAATCGTATTCGATAACATTGCTATATTACTCCTTTTTTACAATTATTTCTTCTATAGACCAGCTATTTTTTAATTTATTAATGTTTGAACTCAAAAACGTAATGGAATGAGAAGCACCGAGGAATTATATTTAACAAAAGCATATGGCCCGAAATGCTTTCAGCTAATTAGAATTCGCTGTTATTGGACAGATTCTAAACAAAGTCACAGGTAGGCAACGTCAGTCGTGCATCAATATGATACATGGCGATTGCACTGTCAGACTTGCTCGGGCTGAATGATTTTTCAATTAGCAATCATTTTTGTTAGTTATGTTGACTTTGGGTTTTATGGAATTTTAATCAAATTTCTAAAAAAAATGAGATTTCTTTCAGCAAACACGTGGTAATTTGATATCTCTTGTATTTTTTCATTCTCAAAGGAATTCACAAAATGTTATTCTAAAATGTAAAATTTATAGAATGACAGCGTTTTGCATTATGCGCGTTAGATATTTTGCGTCTACACTCATGTTTAGGCATTATAATGTTAAAATAAACTCTGAAGCAAGATGTGTTGAACTGAGAAATATCATTTTGCACTCATTTGATAGAAGATTTGTAAAAATATTTTTATATTAACTGATAAATGTAGAAAAGAGCTGAATGTCAATGAAGCGTGGATCTCGCGTATACATTCAGATTAGTGTTTTGAATACTATTCTGCGGTCATACAAAGTCTACTAAATTGTGTGCTAAATGATTCAAATATTTACTAATGATAGACCAAAAAATGTATGGTAGACACCTTACAACGTTATTTTAGTACAATGACTTACAATGCAGGATCTAAGATGATTAATTAAAAAAGTCGAAGTTGCATTAAAATATCCACTAAAATATCCAAACAGATTACGTTAAATTGACACAAATCAAAGTGTTTGCTTGCAATGCACGAGGGTTCGATTCCGCTTCAACTGAGTTATTGTCGAGTAATGTAAAAATCATGGTCTCCTACTGGGATTTAACTAGTTGTCTAATTTTACACAAACAACATATTAAATAACAATTGCATGGCATGGTTTATTCAATATCTGTATTTTACCAGGTTTTCGACCTTACTGAATAATTCCTTTCAATTAGTGTGAAATACTGCGCATAGAATACGAATTCTCGTGTTTTTGTTCCAGAAATGTTATATTTATTTGGCAAAACGAAAATAGCATGAAAAAATTTCAAAAATATGGTTACATTCATAATGGAAAAGTCTTCTTTGGTAGTGATAACTTTTGCTATTAATATGGTGTCCGCTTAATAATGACAGATCTAAGCTAACTTGTTGGAATCTCGAAGTTGCACTATCGAATTCACGTATAGAGAAATAAACAGATCAGCTACATTTGAAGTAAAACATACAATTGACTGCATTATGCCAGACATGCAATTTTGGAAAAAGCCGAAGTTTTATGCACAAAATCGTCGTGGGTTCGGTTAGCGGCAAAATTTGGGCAGCTAATAATGAGTAGTTGGTGTGTAAGGTAAAAATAAAGCCTAAAATGCATTTCATTTGGATACCTAACTCAACTTCTGTTCAGCCCCACAACTCACATCCAAAACTAACGGATTAGTTAAATAGTTTTGCAATATCTTACATTAATTTGTTTCAAAATTTAAAACCAAAATTAATTCTGATAATTTAAGCCAAGTATACGAGGTTGCGATAAGCACTAATCTCATTGCGTCGAATCAATCGTACGTACAGATGCGTTTCGCCCTCCCATGGTAATTAACAGAGCTCAACGGCAAAATGACCGTCGAGGATCAAACCACATTGTATACATATGAAAAAAAGCATTAAGAATGCATATCTCAGCTCAATTAATCTCGAGTGCATTTTACTTCGCTCGAATTGTCAACTGCACAATTTCTATAAAGTCACGACCAGTAATTTTCTGGTGGTTTTGCCGCATTTATACAAATTACAAAATTTAACAATCATTGATTACGCGGATGGTAATCAAAATAATTAAAATCAAGATTGCGAGCTTAAACCAAGCATAAATCCCATTGTATTTAACCAGACCAACAAATCTATAATCTCCAATCCCATTGTATTTAACCAATCATCGAACAACATAACAAAACTACCGCCAGCCACAACGCACTGATGCGTTTCGACCTTCCATTATCATCATCAGGGTACGACGCAAAACTGACTATCATAGATCAAACCGGATTGAATATATATGCAAATCAAAGTTAGACATGCGGCTCACAAATCTAGCAGTCTCGCATAAATTGGACTTGACTGGAAATGTCGGCTGCACAACTACTATGCAGTCACGATCATTAAATGTTTGCAGATTTTGCCACACACATATATAGGAAATAAATTTGAACAATTATTTGGTCCGCGGATGGTCGTAACAATTCTTTAAATCAAGTTTGCGAGCTTGAAGTAAACACCAATCCCATTGTATTTAACCAGTCGTCGAACAACACAATATAACTACCGCCAGTGGCACACACTGACGCGTTTCGACCTACCATGATCATCATCAGAGTACGACGGCAAACTGACTATTGAGGATCAAACCGCATCGTATATGTATGGAAAGAAAAATTGGATATGCGGCCCTCATCTCTAGCGGTTGCGCATACATTGAACTTGACTGGAAATGTCGGCTGCACAATTTCTATGCTGTCACGAACATTAACTGTTTGCAGCTTTCGCCACATATACATATATAGGCAATACAATTTTATAGTAATTGATTGCGCGGGTGGTGGTAACAATTCTTTAAATCAGATTTGCGTGTTTGAAGTAAACACCAATCACATTGTATTTAACCAGTCGTCGAACAAAATAACAAAACTTCCGCCAGCCGCAACGCACTGACGCGTTTCAATGCGGTTTGATCCTCGCTAGTCAGTTTGCCATCGTACTTTGATGATGATCATGGAAGGTCGAAACGCGTCAGTGCGTTGTGGTTGGCGGTAGTTTTATTATGTTGTTTGCCGACTGGTTAAATACAAAGTGATTGGTGTTTACTTAAGGCACGCAAACTTGATTTAAAGAATTGTTACCACCACCCGCGCAATCAATTATTGTTTAATTGTATTGTCTATTTATATGTGTGTGTGGCGAAAGCTACAAACAGCTAATGTTCGAGACTGCATAGAAATTGTGCAGCCCACATTTCCAGTGAAGTTCAATGAATGCGAGACCGGTAGATGTGAGAGCCGCATATCTTACTTTGATTTCCATATATATTCAAAGCGGTTTGATCCTCGATTGTCAGTTTGTCGTCGTACTCTAATGATGATGATAATGGAAGGTCGAAACGCGTCAGTGCCTTGCGGCTGGCGGAAGTTTTGCTATATTGTCCGATGATTGGTTAAATAAAATGGGATTGGTGTTTACTTCAGGCTTGCAAACTTTATTTTACAAAATCCATAATCATATTGGATGAGATCTAACTTCATTTCCAGTGGTTAGTACGAATGATGTGGAAGACTTCTGAGTAAGCGGATGAATCAGCACTAAGCCATTATGAAGCCGAACTTGACGGGTACTTGGAAATGACGTTCAATCTGATCATTACAAAACCAAGAGTTCAAATCGACCGCCCACAAAAAAATCGTGGATACGTTAAACTAAGCAATTAGTTCCGCGAGTAGTGACAATTCTTCGAGCCAAGTTTACAAACTTAACATAAACCCAAAACCTATTTAGTGTACAAAGTCGTAAATTGCAAGACTAACGTCAATCGCACGTGCTGACGCGTTTAACCGTTGCTTTATGCTACTGGATGGTGCTTATCTTCGCTTAGGATACTTAATTAAGAAACAAATCTACTTCATCTTTGAGTCTAAATGCGTTTGATGGTGAGCCTATGTTCTGGACTACAAAGTATTTTTTTTGTAATTTTGCCAACGTTATGGTGAAATGCTAACCCAGCTAAAACTGTTGATACACTGGATGGTCGTCATCTATTTTGACACCAAACATCAGAAACGATAGACACAGCGGGTGTTTCAACTAATCCACAATTTTGAATCCTTAAATTTTTGTTCGATATGCAGAATTTAATCATTTTTCATGGCATAAATTATGTGAGACACTTTTGTAGCTACTGCCATTTTAACGATTCACGTAATTAGTATAAAAAATATGGTCTATTAGATGGAAATTATTTCAAATTCTACCTCCTTGATGAGTGAGCCCGTCGAATAAAATAATGTTTGCTATTTTGTTCATCCTGTGCACTGAATACGCTGCTTTCATCAAATGTCACACACATGTTTCATTCGATCAATGAGATAAACATTGATTAAAGTAATGAAATACTCACTAACTAAATTAAACATTTTAGAAAAAACATGTAGATTGATCCAATTAATCTGTACGTAATTATTGTACGTGTGATTGGTGGTAGTCTTGCAATGTGGGGTGATTGTATTGATTCAACGGAATTGGCATATATCTCACGGCCACAAACGTTATCCAAACAGGTGTTACCACCAGCAGTGCAATAATTGATTGTTAAATTGTATAGCTGATGTGATTTTGGTGGCTGTGAAATCTCCGCCGGCTTTATTTAAGGCTGATGTTAATTAAGATGATGAAGAATATTAAGAACGCAGGAAGCTGCAGCTGCGCCTGTTCCAACTATCCATCCCAAATCCGTCATTACTGAACAGATACCATACTACATGGAGAAGTGGTGCTGAAATGAAAATATAAATAAACGACCATTGGTTGCGCGCGCGATGTTAACAATTATTATAAGGATATTTTTTATACAAATGAGTACTTTAAAGGCTGATTTAGTTGTTGATTAGATCAAGGAGGATGAAGCAATAATTTTGAATACAGAGGAATCCCGCCTAAACGATTCGGCAAACATTATTGACGACAATAGTCAATGTATCTTGTCAAAATGGCTTCTTGTGTTTGTTCGCCAGTGTTCGCTAGGATATTGTTTACAGAATTGAGTACTGTAACCTCTGATTTAAGTAATAATTAAACCAAGGCTCAATGAAGC
The DNA here is from genome assembly GCA_029291075.1 of Eudiplozoon nipponicum. Taxonomy (NCBI): domain Eukaryota; kingdom Metazoa; phylum Platyhelminthes; class Monogenea; order Mazocraeidea; family Diplozoidae; genus Eudiplozoon; species Eudiplozoon nipponicum. Next base: position 8,693 of record JAQBSW010004616.1, read on the forward strand.
AGTAATTGTGAATACTAAGGAATTCCGTCTAAACGATCTAGTTAATGTTCCTGACCGCATTGAAATTGTGCAGCCAACATTTACATTCAATTAAAATGTATGTGAGACTACCAGAGGTAAGAGGGGCAGATCTAATTTTGCTTTCCATATATATGCAATGCAGTTTGATCCTCACTAGTCAGTTTACCGTCGTAATCTGATGATAATCATGGAAGGTCGAAACGCGTTAGTGCGTGTGACTGGAGGAAGTTTTTCTATGTTTTTAAATGATGAATCTCGTTGCGCGGTTCTATCCTTCTTCTTGTGGATTTGATCGCATTTTTCTTGTGCGGGACAATTGATAACACTCTTAGGTCGGTAAAATCTTAAATTTTGATCATTTTCAGGTGATTTGATTTTTGGCCTGGATTGATGGGTTTTCATTTGTCCCTTCTTTTTCAAGCCTTCCATCAGCTGATTGTCTGAAAATGATGTTGTAATATGGAGCTCACATGTGAATTGAGATAGGCATTATGTATATTTGTCCGTATAAGTATATATATATATATATATATATATATATATATATATATATATATATATATATCTTCGCCATACGCGTATACTGGATCTGATGCATACTGTCGCCTCCTAACAATAAATCGGTAGTAATCACGAGAGCAAATACACATGAGATTATCCTTTTTGTTCATGCTCACTTTGGCATATACTTCTGATCCTAATAAAACAAATTTGTAACAAGCTGCGCATTACCTACAATATAATTGAAAGTTAAGTAGATTTTATATGAAGATCTTCAACTTTCAAAAATTATTTAACGTGTTTTTCAGCAGAATTTGGAACTGAAATTGATGATTTAACATTTTTGCCATTTATTGAGTAGCAGGTATCAGTTGTCATAAAATTTTCTTTATCAATGTGCCTTCTCTTGTGTCAAATGCTGAAACGCTTCATGATTATCTATAAAAAATTCTGCATGCATAAACAGATATAGAATTTAGTCCATCATTTTGACCCGATGTAATCTTCGTCTCACAAAAAATCACAGATTATCTTACAAAGACACATACGCACACAAATGCATTCACATTCACATTAACATAAACCCAAATAAACATGGACACACAAAACTACGCTTCTCTTTGACTGCTTGTTAATTCGTTGTGTTTTGTAAAGTGTGTCTGTTTTTGTGACGCTTAGACGTGAATGGAATATTAGTGCAATTCAACATTACATCAGATAGTGTTGCAGAAATAAATTAAACTTGAATTGATAAGCAGCTAATTAAGTGCTCTTAGTAAGCCATTATGAAAAAGTTTAAATTAGCAAATGCAATGCTTTACTAGATTACTCAGTATGTTAATTATGAGAAAAGCAATGATAAAACTTATTTTATTTAAAGACAATTTTTCTGCGACTGGGACTTGACTAATTACTTGATCCTCATTTTGCGAAACAATGTTTCTGTGTCCACTTTCATCATTTTTTCTCCGAATATTAAGCAGCTAAATTCTGAGTTCCTTTGTCAATGATAAGCTCATTGTCCCGCAAGAAATTTGATAAATATTAAGTCAAGAAATAAACAGTTAATTTTAATTTATGCATTTTTTGATTAATTGGCTGACTAAAAGGCTGACTGATTGAATTTCGATTACAATTCTTGAAAATTTCGTGTGCAAGTTACATGATAGCAGGGTTCATATATAAGAAGTCACGATATAATGGAACAGGTGTGTGTGTGTGTGCTTGAAGCGCAGGAGGCTAAAAAATGCGAAAAAGGTCTCAATCGATAAGTTTAGCTGTTTATTTAACGAACAACAAAATGGTTACAAAAATTGGAGTATAATGCATGTAACTGTTAATATAAGAAATGACCATTGACTATGATTATCTGTATTTAGGTAAAGTGCACCAATAAATAATAATGGATAAGTAGTAAAATTAGGTTCAGAAATGCTTTTTAACAAAAATAAATTTTGTATCATATTGAGTACATAAAGATTTTATTTTTTTACTGGTAATTGAGAAATTCTCCATTCATTAAAGAATGACATTTTTTATATGAATATCTTATGAATGACTGATATATGAGCTTTTTTATATAGTAACTATGGCACAACAAAAAATATTGTTGGATTACTTATACACAGTATACAACACAGATCTGGAAGCTACATGCAGGTATACAGATAAATACACCCACACACAAATGCATTTCTCGTAAATATTTCATTTTCCCAGTTAATTGTGAAGAGAGGATATTACATTTCACAGCTTCCGCAATTTGCAACTTCTTTTCTATGCTTTCTTTAAACAAAACTCCGGAATCCGCCTTGTTTGGAGCGCAGATTAAGCAACCAATGTTTAAGCCAATAATGGAAGAATTCTCTCGCTTAGGCCATTCTAACACTCCAGCTAGATTGCCGCGCAATGTTAATAAGACCAAAAAGGACGTATCTGCACTCAGCCAAATTGATGACAAAATCGATGCGTACATATAAATGGGAATAAATCGGATCTTTGCGAAACTAATAGTGCAAAGCGACAACCTGCGAACACAAATCGCGGAGATTCAACGACCAAAGAGTATTCCGGAGCAGTTACTATTGGAGGTCCTTATTAAGGCCAATTCTTATTGGTCTAACGTATTCAATTTTGAATTAATTTTAGACATACTTTAAGCTAATTAATTTGAGCCGTTACACCATTATTGACTTCGCGATTCTTTAAAACGTTTACCTAAGTCACATATGCGGAATTAACTAATATACCTCATCCATTTTATTTAATCATTTGCACAACATAATACGACGACTAACGATTTCTAATTTCCATGGTCACCATCAGAACACAACGGAAAATTAACTAACCAGGTTCAAACTGCAATGCATGTATAAATTAAGGAAAATCAGATGTTTAGCTCAAAATTAAATGCGCGATTGGTGATAAAAATTCATTTTAATTAATGTTGCGATTTTGGTAACACTTGTCCCAATGTGTACATACATATGTCAGAAAAGTCATCTAGTAATACAATTTAATAATCAATGATTTCGCTGGTGAAGGTAATAATTCTTTAAATCAAGTTTGCAAGCTTGAAATAAACACCAATCCCATTGTATTTAACCAGTCGTCAAACAACATAACAAAACTACCGCCAGTCGCAACGCACTGACGACATTCCATGATCATCATTACAGTACGATGGCAAACCGACTATCGAGGATCGAACCGAAATGCATATATATGGAAAGCAAAATTAGATATACGGCTCTCACCTTTAGTAGTCTTGCATACATTATACTTGACAAGAAATTTCGGCTGTACCATTTCTATTCTGTCACGAACAATAACTTTTCCCAGCTTTAGCCACATATATAAATAGTTAATACAATTAAACAATCGATAATTGCGTGAGTTGGGGCAACAATTCTTTAAATAAAGTTTCCGAGCTTGAATTGAATACCAATCCCATTATATTTAACCGATCGTCGAAGAAAATAGTCAGTTTGCTGCCTCACTCTGATCATGAATTTTCAAAAGGCGTCACTGAATTCGATTGGCTGTAGTTTTGCTTTTCTTTCATGCTGACTTCGGTTTAAACTTCTGGTCATATTTGAACCAATTTGTTAATAGGTGCGCAACACCTTATACACAATTGCATTATCCAGCATGTTGTCAAATGTGTTACCTCTTTCTATTAAAAATATACTAAGTAATATTCGTAGGCTATGGATATTATAATTTTATTAAAGGTAGTGGTCAGCCTTTTAGCTGTAAGTAACTTATATTGCAACTAATTATGTGATAGTCAAACAACTGGAATGCATTAAGATCAACAAATCGAGTTTGCAATCATATGTGGGCTAAAAGGATTTCTTAAGCAATGTAGAAGAAAGAACCAAAAAGAAAAGAATAGGCTTATGCTGCATATTGCATATTCCCATCGAGGAATACCAACAAAACTGCAAGACACTGAGCGAATTATTCAATCTCTCGGTTGTTAGCTTGCCAGTTTGAACAAGAGTGAATGCATTTCCTTTACAATGAAGATAGAAACGTTGATAAGAATAACATCTGATAAAGAAATAATAGACCTCACGAGATTTTTGTACAAATTTTATAATTAATCGAATTGTTTTCTAATACTGAAGCATTAAACCTTTCAAAAAATCATAAATAATTACTATCCTTATAAGCCAATTCTTCATCATTAGAATAAATATAAGCAAACGCGTCATTATTGTCTTCCAGGCTGGAAATGATAGCTTCTGCAAAGAATTAATAAAATGCATCGTCCAAGAATCACTCCATGGAGGAGGAATGAACGCCGATATTGTTAGCGCATAGGAACAACGCAAAAAGAATTTCAAAGGCAGCCAAATCATTATAAAGAAGTATATAGAAGAACATAAAAACTATAACCAGGCAAAATGAAACGAACTGCCACACCCGACAAAGGATCAGGAGTTGCTTTACACGAAGCCGATCTTTATAGTATGTCCATGAACGAGATCATAAAATTCAAACCATTCAAATAACAAATAGGTGGCTCAACGAATATTGAATCCATATTTAACGAAATCCGCGCGAATTGCGCTCATACTAAGGTGACAAGTTAAAACTCAAGAACAAAGTTCGTAAAATCGTGTTTCCAATTATATGTAGTGTCAAATGGATTCCTTAAGCAATTCTAAAGAATGAATCAGTAACCGCCATTGAGGACAACCAATCAAAACTGCAAGGCACTAAAGGAATTGTTCAACATCTCGGTTCTCAACTTGCAAGTCTGAACAAGAGTGAATTCTTTGCCTTTAAAATGAAGATAGAAACGATGGTGAGAATAACAGCTGAAAAATAAAAAAAGACCACACAAGAGGTCTACACAATTGATCTAATCCCTCGAAATGTTCTACCAATCATGAAGCATTTATAAAAATTTATTCATAGGCAATTATGTTAAAAAAATCAGAACGAATTATTATCCTTAGGACCCAATTCTTCATTATTAAGAGAAATATAAGCGAACGAATCTTTTTTGTAATTTAGGTTGAAAATGAAATAGTATATATATATATATATATATATATATATATGAATCAGTAATATACGAACGACACATTTCATAAGAAGAAAATGCATATAACTCGGTTTCCCAGGTTCGTTCATGTTAGCACTCATCATGCCGCAACAATGGCTCGAATTGGGGCACAGATACTTCTGGTTACTTCACCTCATATTTTGAAACATCGAAGCCGTACATTAAATATAATTTTCGGTTATCGTTTTTTGATAGCTTTACCTACAAATAAATCCTATTTGGCATCCATTTAAACCTATAGTTCTAAATATAACCATGAACAATCCGAATTACAATGTTCGCTTCTTATGGTTATATGAGACTGAAACATTAATCACTTTTGGCTTTTGTATGACTGTGCATAATGATGATGATGATTTGTGTGATGTTAGTGTAAATTAAGCATCGCTTAAGGAAATAATGCAATTGATTTAATAAATCGGGTCAACCCTAATAAAAGACTCATCGATTTATGGACAGAATTTCTGTGACTGGGACTTGAATAGGACCACAATTCCTTTCGAGTCTTTTTCATATTGACAGCATAGATGTAATAAAATTCTGCCATTGTATTTAAAAAAATATATTTGTATCTAATTTTTAATGAAACGTAACAGGAATGACTCCTGCATTAGTAGCTGCAATCCCAATAATATATTTTATCATACTTTTTCATATTTTATCATATTTTGCAAGCTTTGCCAATAAAATATCGATTTATCAGATACTTCATTGGATTCAGTTTGCGAAATATAGATACACAAAAATACCATGTTATTTGTCCAATTGCACAACATAATAATGCCATATCGATGAAAAGTTCTGGCGTGTTTTAAACTTCCCTGATTATCATCAGAGCAGGAGGGCATACTGACTAATGAGGATCAAATCGAAATGCGAATATAAAGATAGCAAAATTATATATGCGTCTCTCGCCACTAGTAATCACGCAACCATTGTACTTGACGGAATATGTCGACTGCATAATTTAATTGTAGTCACGAACATAAAATTTATGAAGCTTTCGAAACGCGTATGCATGTGTACCAACCAAAAAATCATTGATTATACTGGTGGTGATAGCAAATCTTCAGATTAAGTTTGGGAATTAGTGATCAACGCCAACCCAATTTTATTGAACCAGGTCCATAAAATTGCAAAACTAGCGTCAGTCACACGCACTGAAATGTTTGAGCTTTTCATGGTTCAAAACAGGACACGACTTTGACTGGCCGTATATTTTCAATGTTATGTAACTAACTGGAAATGCAAATTATGCTAATTACCAAATATCTAATACCACAACAGACGCGATGTTTGCTAAAATTTATTTCTCGTTTATATGTGTGTGGTATTGTGTGCTTGTGTGAGATAGTGAAAAATGATTGTAAAAACGACGATAACTTCTAACGGAGTTGTTTGAAAATGAAGAAAATATCGCATCTTATATTTAAAATAATGAATGTTAATTTAATAAACATGCTACAAAATCTGTGAATCTTTTATTTAGTGATAGAGTCAGTAAATAAATTTCGGCGTGCTTGGGTGACTAGTTGAATGGGGCTCTCACCTACTGAGTAAATATTTGCCAGTAAAGTGAATAAACATTTGTACACAGTTCTGACATATTACAGTTATTGATTTTGAATGACTCAAGTATAGAATTATTTAACTAAAAATCGAAAAGTAGATGCATATTTTTCACTCTCGGTTGTCATAAGGCCAATTAAGTAACAGGTAAACTACAGAAGGTCGGAGTGAATAGACTAGTCACTAACTTGAGTAAACTGCATATTAATGCCACAGTAACAACGCTTTCAGCCTACTCTCACCTGATAAACTGTCAAGCTAAACTAGTTAACTAGGGTGGCACACCAATAAAATTGCAAATGTCACGCATGATATCATATTACGTGTGTTTCGAATTCAGATCAGAAATCGGACTATAGTTCTATCTATCGTTCCATATATATATATATATATATATATATATATATATATATATATATATATATATATATATATATATGTGTATATATATATGTGTGTGTATCGCAGAAATTTATAAAACAAAATTGAATTAAAAGCAATACAAGAAAATATAGAATTTCGACGTGTGTGAATTTTAAAAATGTGAACAGAATACGAATTATCACTTGGAAATGATCTCAACACGTATATAAGCTATCCAATTAAAGAATAAACTTTTGTGCGAAGGGTAAGAACAATTATTTTAATTAAATTTGCGACAATAAAATAACCACCAAACTAGCTATATCTAATTCATCGAACAACAGCTATACTACCGACTGCCACAATTACACAAGCATTTAAATCTGCCATGTTCATCATGACGACTGGTCAAATACAATGGGATTTGTATATACTTAAAGCTCGAAAACTTGATTTGAATAATAATTTTTACGTCCACTGTTTTCATTCTTAGTCTGAATATTTCGTCTTCCTGATTCGGAAACCTGTTTCAACATTAAGTTTATCTCATCAGGAATTTGACAATTGTTAATTCATTGCTTTATTTTTTAATGATTGCTTAATTTTTATTTATAGGCAGATCTCTTAGCTATAACTGACATTTCTCAAGATAAGTGTGTTCCTTTTATGTTAATGTATTCACGTGTACACATGTGTACACTCATTCAATTGAAATTATATCGATTTAATAACACATACTGACGATTCACTAGATAAGCGTTCGCAACGTCTGTGTGTGTGTGTGTGCGTGTGTATTTGTGTGCATTAATAGGTCTGAGAAGTATTCAGATATATGTAATTAACTGAATGTGTGCGTTCACATAAGTGAATTTAAAATGATTAATGTCAATTCTAACAATTTGATACACATTTATATAGGATTTCGAAGAATACCTTCAATTTAACTTTTTATTAGTGTATAGGTCAGCAATACCACACCCAAATTAATTTGATCAAACTTATTCAAGAATTAAATTTAAATATTGCTATTTAAATTTGTGAAAAGATAACAAATATTATGAAAAATGTGCAGATGAAGCTCGGAGACGAAACGTCGGGAATGGTCACTACCATTCGTGGCCCATTTTATGCCGTGTAACCACGTAATCGTCATTTCTTTTTAAATGGAGTGGGTGTGAGGTGAAATCGGTTTGCTGTGTTTCGACTTTAAGCTGACGTGATTTTAACAATTTATTATTCATTCTTAATAAAAAGAGGTGATAGTAAGCTTTTTAAACCATATAGCTTACTTTGATTTTTCTTATAAAAGTTACAACGAAACAGCACATCATCTTTTTCATGCGTAACGGCGAATGAAATAAAGGCATGTTAAATGTTAAGCTTTTAAAAACACCCGTAGATTTCCAAAAAAGAGTTTAATAATTTCGATAAAATTACTTCCTAAAAACCACTTTGAGTGGATAAATTTGATGCCGCTCCAGTTCACAATTACTGCGTTGTAATGACCCTCCGATTTGCCTTTCAGTTGGGGAGATTTTCGACATGGGTACCACCTAATGATTTGGCCTCGGACACTGCGATTATTAAACTAATCATAGAATTGGTTGCTTGACAGTTTATATTTGGCTATTGAGTATAAAGTAAAACAATATGAGTTATTCACAATATTCATCCAAAGACTGTGAACGTAATATATTGTGCATTACATTTCTTGGCATTTAAAGAAACTATTTTGGCCTATCTGTGTTACATTGAGCTATTGCAGCATCAAAACGGCTCGCGTTTTAATCGTTGAATCATTCTTCAGAAACCGATGCCAATTGGAACAGACTTTTCTCTTAAACAATCTTTTGTTGTGCGGGTGGTGGTTACATATCTTTAAATAAAGTTCGCGAGCTTGAAGTAACCAGTCGTCAAACAACATAGCTAAACTACCGTTAGTCCCACTTACTGACGCGTTTTCAACTTCCATGCTCATCATCAGAATACGACGGGAAAGAATTTTTTTGGAACAGTGACGTATGATAGAAATTTCTAGCAAGCGCGTCAGCAATTCTAGGTTTTCCCATATTCATAGCAACTACTGACGTCTATCTCTGCAGGGAAAATATTTTTCGTATATAAGCTCATTAAATAACATCTTATAAACCGAGTAATTTCTTCCCAATACTATCACATCAATTGTTATCTTAAAGCATATGCTCTAAAAATGCCAATATAAGCGAAATAGCATTCTACCGCTTGATTAATATAAATATATCTAAATTTCGTTACATAAATTAGTAAATTTTCTTTCATTAAAATTTTTATTATTGTCAGTTTTTTAATATTCTTCTCAAATAAGCTCTAATATGAGAAAGATGCCTTTTCTATGATTTGGTTATTTCTAAATAGGGCAAAAGCTCTAGAAATTTTAGTGAAAATAATAAATAATTGGGCATAAATAAAAATACCGGAAATATAACAAAGACATTGTCCACAAGCAAAGCACAATTTTCTACCATTGTAGTATAAATTCCCTTCATTTGGACTAATATTACAAGGGTGTGTTTTTTCTTGGTGTTAATGACTTTGCATCTAATATGATAGACATAACATTCTATCACTGTGAATATGGTCTGTCCTTAATCAATTAAGTGCTAGTTATACACTAATTTTGTTGTGCAACCTCGACAAGCAATTAACAAGAAAACCATAATTCGCCCAATTTCTTATCAGTTAATTGTTGTTAATACGAGATCCAATCAGTGTTGATTGTCCTGAACGTAAACTTTGCAAAATTGGACAAGTTGTGGATACCAAATTCAAGGCTAAAGTTAGCAAAAAAATCAATATATATATATATTTATACCTATATATATATATATATATCTACATATGTAAACCAATGAATAGACTAGATTTTTATAAAATTTGGCTATAAGCTAATTTGGTCTTGTATGCTATAAGCGTAACCTCAGCCTTTAGGTACAAGTCCGTTCGAAAAGGAATCATAGAGATATAGATTTATATGTACAGTGAAGAGTGAATTTGCGCCATTACTTAATTACCGACACATCGTTGGATGTTTTCATACGCTTCTAAATCCACTGAAGATATTTAGTCACCCAATTTGGACAGATGTCACAGCGATCCCCTATAAATTAGCCGTGATCGTAGTGAAAATACAATCAAAGAAATATATAAAATCATTAACATTGGAATTTCAAGGCCAGGTAATTAGTTTTACCTGGTTGTATTTGTAGATAGCACATAATTGTTACTTGTTCGTAGTAATACAATCAAAAATATATAAACTCATTAACATTGAAATTTCAAAGCCGAAAATGATGGATTTTACCTGATTTGTGTTGGGAATAGCACATAATTGTTACTTGTTAAACGTTTTGTTGGAAATATTCGGGATTCCTTTATCTGTATCCTTCATCGGCTCACAATTCATCGCGTCTTAAGAACGAGTTAATAAATTCTTTTGGTGAACCGTGAACCAATTAAGAATGCCAAAAAAGGTAACCGAAATATTTCCAACAAAATATTGATCTGGTAAAAACCTGTTTTAGCCACAATTCATATCAGGTAATTATACCATGCATAACTTCGCAAAATATTTTTACTTTAAATATGGTACTGACAAAATTAATTTGGAGATGACTGAATTTTACTAAAGCCGAAAAGGCTCCATCTAAAACTGTTGTAATCATGAAACATATAAGTGGTTTCACCATCCAAATGTCCGACGCTTTGTGACCAAATATATAGTCAATGTAGGGCGTATTACTGGTTCCTATTAATGAGTCGTCAGTCAGTACGAAACGCATTCGTACATAAGATCGCAATTCCTTCATACAAAGTTTGTCACATCATATGGTTATCTATGAACAAACTTGTTACTGCGTCCGCCCCACATAATTCATAAATGCCTAATAAATGAAAATGAGACATTAATGTTTTAACGAAGCGTAAGAATATTTAAAACGTTGGTCTACATTACGATTGTGTAAAGGATTTTGCGCATGAACTCAGCACGATTGCAATATTTGTTAATTTATTTAATTGAATTCACACACTTTAACAAAAATGACAGTAAATACCTTGATGTTTAACACTCAATTGATATTTTTATACAACAAAACGTAAAATATCAGTTCCTTGTAAGCGAACAATCCAGCATAGTTCAATGGTGAAATTCAACAAAAAATGTTTATTACGCTATTTTATCCGGAGATGCCGATTGGAGAAGAAGTGAATTCAAGAAAATTTTAAACTAAACAAAGCCAGCAAAGAATGGAATGTTTCCGCGAAATGTGAGTACATTGTTTAGAAAATCCACACTCCAAACCAAGCGGATTTCCGTTAGTTTTTCAAAGCAAGGAACAAAATGGAGCTATTAAAATCAGAAGTTGTCATTTGCTGATAAATAAGCAAAATAATTTTTAACTTGGTTTGAAAATAAAATGTTGAACTAGTTAAACAGCCATTTATTGCGCAGGCGGTGCTATCAATAATTTAAATCAAGGTTGTCAGCTTAATATAATCACCAACCAATTGTGTATAAATTTTTCAGTATAAAAAAGCATTGTAGAATGTAGAAAAGACAATTCATACAATATCGTCTTTATTAGGAACTCTTCAAATACCGTCAAGCATTTTTCATCAGATGTAGCTCGACCCTGAGCACATTTGCTTTGCAGTTTGTGATTCTATCCACTGTGTCACCCTGCCTCAAACTAAATATAATTTTTCTTTATATATTAAACTATACTTTTGTTAAACTTTTCTGCAAATAAGACCTATATGACATTTCTTTTGACCTGAAGTTGTAAATAGCCACCCCAATTCTCTCATAATAGAACAAACATCACACTACCTTGGAAAGTGGAATTGAATTTAACATTTATATAATTAGCCGATTATTGGTTGTGCGAGTGTGGTCAACGCAAGTTTGTGGCAACATGAAAGAAAGTTAATCAAAGACCGTATTATTAGTATAAAACTAATAATTATATATAGCATGCGACAAGGTAGCGTGGAGGATAAGATTTCAGACTCCGAAGAAAATAGTCCCAGGTTCAAGCCCTGTTAGCCGCAAAATTATGGGCAGTGTTTAGAGAGTTTGATAAATGGAATAAGGACCAAACCGCTCTACTTGATGAAATTCATTTTCTAACTTCTACAATTCTTAGTTTAAACCGATAAATTTATATAAAACGTTATTGGTATTTAGATCAAACTTGCAATCTTGCTTCAAATAATTGTTGAAATATTTTTTATTTGTGTTCTTGGGAGTGAGCATTTCACGCTACCTATTCGTTGTTGTGTAAGCTATCAACCCAAATTTTTTACCAATTGCTTTCAAAACTGATGATATTAATTTCCAGAAATTGCAGTTGAGCTGATTTCACGCAAAAAGAAAACGACTGTTTTTATTGTGCTGTATATTACTGCTTTAAAAAATTATTTTTTGGGTCGATTTATGTGTGCATTTTTGTCTTAAATGTACAAAATGACCGAATTCAAACTTTGTTGTACTATATTTTTCAGTTTCCGCAACCAAAAAATGTTATATTTAAATAAATTAATTGGTAAGAATTGCTATTTTTATATTATGTGGTCTCATTTTGGCGATAGATTTAAGTAACTCGAGGATGTCTCCTCGGATGTAAAATAGTAGAATCCACCTGGAATATTTCCGAATGTGTTTTTTAGAGAATTGGAATAACAGGCTCGAATATGTTCAAATAATATATTAATAAATTATAAATTATTTTACAGAGCGAGCTTTAATAAAATTAATATTACCATTCACATGTCCAAATTTAAAAATAAATTGTATCACATAAAATCATTATTTATTTCTTATTTTATCGTCAATTGTCCTAAAAGGAATATATATTTAAAGGCAAAACCAGCAGATAGTTAAAATTGGAAGATAGTGTAACAGAGGATTCAGTAATCTTTTTCAGTACATCACCAGTTCACCTTTAATGCCCGAACATGCTTTTCCTACCTACATGAGTCAAGCTACAGTTTCAAGTATTTCTAACTCGCTTCTTTTTTTATTAGTCAGACAATGGCTAATAAACAAAATAAAAAGTAATTCGATTTAAATGCGTTTTAAAGAAAATGGTGACTGAAAGTCTAAAATTGCGCAATACATCCATGAATCATTGCACGAGCGTTCTACAGGTGTAGCTTGTAATAGAATAACGTAAATCAGTTAGCAATATGTGCAAAGCTTTGGGTATAAAAGAGCAGTCTGATCCATACAAGCAGAAGAAGCACGTTTGGTCATAAAGTTTGAATTGGACGGGTTGCACGCACTCTAGCTTTGTTTTCTGTTTGTTCTGCCTCTAACCATATGTCTTGGGTTTTCAATTAATTATGTGGGTGGCAACTAATCTGACTCAGATTTAATTGTACTTCTTGTTTAGTCTGATTAGTAAGTGTTTGTATTTATGTGCGTGTGTCTGTTCGCGAGTGGGGTTCTTTCTTGTGTAGATGCAAAATGTCTGATATCTGGTCATTCTTGTTCTGATGGATTGAGAGTTAACCAATTTTTCTCACTTTTTTGGCTGGCCGTATTTCAATTCACAAATTCTATGTGTGTGCGTTATATACATATATATATATATATATATATATATATATATATATATATATATATATATATTAGACGCACAAAGAACAATTTATCAATAGAATCCAATAACATTTATCGCAGAAATTGATTCAAAACACTTAACACCGTCATGAAAATCAGCTATTTCCGATCATATATTGGAAACCGGACTCCCAGCCAATCTGGTCATTTTCTCAGTTTTACACGAAGTAAAATCGGGGAAATTATTAATTATATGAAGCTCTTTACATCAAACTACAGGCTCTCAGGCAAAACATTCCAAGGTTTGATCAATGTGATATTTCAATCGACTATCCTCAAGTCAGAAAACCCAACAAGAATTTACTAGCATCCAGCGAATGCCAAATCTCCACTCGAAATTCGATCGGACTGGCAGCAAATGGTAAATACAGCTGCACAAACGGTATCACACCCAATGTTAACTGCGACAGAAGTTTCATAAAAATATGAGTTTCAAAACTGCAATGCGAACACCCTGTTCTGTTACCAAGGGGATAGTTGAAACTTGAGGAACAAGGCGAAACGAAAGACGATACTCAGGGGGAAAAGACTAGTACACATAACAGCCAACAATGTGAACAGTTAATTAACTCTCAAGCCATCAATACAAGAATGACCAGATCTCAGACATCACTTTGCAATATAACGAGAAAGACTTCTACAGACAAACATACACATACGCATATACATTTACTAATCAGACCAAACAAGAAATAGAAGTTAAACCATGTCATACTAGTTGACACCCACATAATCAAATGAAGACCCAGGATGCAAATAAATGAAAGATTGAAAGTGATTTTAAGTTGTCTCCAAATAAATAGCCATTATCCACTTTGTTACTAATGTGTTTTTTCTTTCTAATAATAAATGTATTGTGTAATAGTCGAAGGCAATGGTCATATAATATATATGCAGGTTTATTGGTATTGTGAACCTAGTAACAAATTAGTTGAATAGGAGCAGAAAGGTATGTAAAAATCAGCATGAATGAAAGATATAATCCCATGTACACATGCATTTCGTGCTTTTGAACGATTCATCAGTAGGAACCGGTACTAACTTCTATACCTACTACAAATTTGTTCAAGAAATGTGTAATGTATGTGCAGTATAAGTTCCAATACGAATGTGTACTTCGAAAATGCGACTTCAATGTCAATTCCCTATATATAATAAATAACTAGCTTGCAAACCAAAAGGATCGATTGGCCACATTTTCACGTTCTGTATTCGCACTGCAAATCAAAATCAAATCAGCAATGGCCCTTTTGCTCTACGCCAGATATCTATCACGGCTGAGCTCAACTTGGGACATCTGCGTTGTTGTATGATTTATGTACCGCCCGAATCTAACTCCCCGTCTGACAATGTCTTCAGAGCGGGTTGCACGCCCCAAACGGATCACCAGAGTAAATCCGAGTGAAAAAGAATCGAAACAAAAACAAGACCCGACTGCCCTTAGTTCCAAAACTATATATTGTGTTATTTAAATCAAGTTTGCGAGCTTGAAGTAAACACTAATCCCATTGTATTTAACCAGTCGTCCAACAACATAATAAAACTACCGCCAGCCGCAATGCACTGCCGTGTTTTGACCTTCCATAATCACCATCCGTGTACGACTGCAAACTGATATTCGAGGATCAAACTGCATTGAATATATATGGATATCAAATTTAGATATGCGGCTCTAACCTCTAGCAGTCTTGCATACATTAAACTTGACTGGAAATGTCGGCTGCAAAATTTATATGCAGTCTCGCACATTAATAGTTTGCAGCTTTCGCCATATATATATAGGCAATACAATTTAGCAATAATTGATTGCGCGGGTGGTAGTAACAATTTTTTAAATCAAGTTTGCGAGCTTGAAGTAAAGTTCAACAAAAATTTAGAATTTCAACTTCTTCTAAACCTCTGTTATCACGACAGAAATCTTACTAACATGGATCAAAACACAATTCATATATAAGGAAAACCAAAATAGATATGCGACTCTCATCCGCAGTAGTATCGTATAAATTGTACTTGAAGGAAAATGTCGGCTGTACAATTTATATTCAATCACGATCGTTAATTTTTTTGCAAACTTTGCCACACGCATAAATGTTATATAATTAAACAAATATTAATTGTACACGCGGATTTGGAATTTATTTAGATCAAGTTTTTGGCAACTTTAGAAAAACACGGAATGATTTTTTAAAAACATGTTTGCAAGACATTTCTTTATAATGATGGCTCTATTTACTTCATTTATAATGCAGAAATATGTTTGCCAGCAGTTAATTTTTATAATGCCACATCAGATTTTAGACATAACGAGCACGCAAGGAGACAAGTGTAGCTCTTGGTTTAAAAAAAAATATTTACGCTATATGATGCTAGTTTATTTTTTAGTAAATACATCTATCGCGTCGAAAAATTTTTAACTCTTACCCAAACAAAGTGACTTACCGCGAGTTGCGTTCGTGGATTGTTGCTTTGCCCTATCAGTTTCACAAAAATCCGATTGATCACAATTTCTATCACGCATCTGTTTTGTCTTCGATCAGGCTTGGTGCGTATACGTCCATTTTTTCCGAAGGCTTCAACATCGTTCATACTAACCATTGAAAATTTGGTGCTATCCAATCTTTGTTTACTAGCGACGTTTTAGTGCGTTATTTGCAACACCATCATCAGGTCACTATACACAGCACATTTACAATAGCAGATTTAAGCAAATGTGGTAACCTCGTTCCGCATTGCACAACTACCCTTTAAAACTTACTCAAACAGTTTATTGCAAACACCTGACCAATTAAGTACATAAAAATGTCAGTACAAATTACGAATTATATAGCGTAGTGAAGGCAATTCATCTGGTAGAGCGGTTTCGTCCTTATTATGAACTCTTCACGTACTGGCCAGAATTTGCCGCGGACAGGACTCGAACCGCCGCATGTCTCCTTCGGAATATGGTGCTCTTACCACTGAGCCACCCTGCCGCACATTACACACAATTTTCAGTTATATACTAACTAATGTACCTCAGTTATTTTTTTCTCTTTAAGGTGGAGCTCATATTGCATCCATTTAGACCCAAAGTTCCAACTAACCAACCGAAATCTATCATTACTGAACAGACACCACACTACATGGGAAATGATATTGAATTGCACTTCTATATAATTGAACAAATATTGTTTGCGCGGGCGGTGATAACATTTACTATAATCAAGGTTGCGAACTTGATATAAACACCTGACTCATTAAGAATATCAAGAACGTTGCCTTGATGGGAGTAATTGTTATCACCGCCCGCACAACCAATTTTCGTTTAATTATATAAATGATCATGTCAATATCACTTCCCCATGAAGTGTGGTGTCTGGTCAGTAATGACAGACTGGCGATGGTTAGATGGAATTTTCGATCTAAATGGATGCCATATGAGCTCCATCTAAACGAATAAAGACTAACCGAATTACATTAGTTAGTATATTATTGAAAATTTTGTGTAGTGTGCGAAATGGTGACTCAGTGGTTAGAGCACCAGATTCCGAAGCAGATATGCGCCGGTTGGAGCTCTGTCCGTAGCAAATTCTGGCCAGTACATAATGAGTTCCCAATAAGTACGAAACCGGTCTACTGGATGAATTTCCTCTTCTACACTATGCAATTCTTAGTTTATTCGGGAAAATGTTTTTATATAATGGGTCAGTTTTTTACAATAAACTGTTTGGGTAAGAGTTAAAAGTTTTTCGACGCGATGGAATTATTTTAACCCAGGTCAGGTGTTTATACTCAGTGGTTGATGGAAGAAAATAGCTTATCAGCCAGTGAACAAAACTAACTTTAACTAAACTATCTCAAATAAAAACCGATTAAAATGATAAAATTCCAAACAAATCAATGAAAAGCTTTTATTTCATAAAGCTAAAAATTTATAAATAATGTTTAATGAAAGAAGATATATCGTCTAAGACATATTACACTAATTCTAAGTATTATAATTAAACAAAGCCCGGTAATACTAAGAAAGAATTAATTTCAGACACCAAACATAATAACAAAAGATAATCTAAAAAGGAAGTAAATTGTAGAAAAAGAAACCTTTTTCATATTTCAGTAATCATGGGACAGCAGAAAAAAATAAGGGATTTCAAACAAAGGTGTTACCTTTCTTTGAAAATAATAGAAAAAGTAGCTTATAACTAGAATAAAATGTCAAAGATTTTAATGATAGTTACATTTTTATGACTGCAATATAAATCTCTGTTTTTGGTGAGTTCCAATTACAAAAAACTAGCAAATGTATCTAACATCTAGGCATTAACCTATATTTTACTAATGTTAGGGTGTTTGCTGATCGTTTCTCAAACCGCATTCCCTACCTTTAGCTACTACCTTACTTATTATTAGACTATATTATATTTCAACCGATGTCAAATTACTTCAAGATTTAATTTAACACGATTCATTATATATTTCTGTTAAGAGTTTATCATAAACAATATTTGATTGCGGAGCGGGGTGGTAAAAATTCTTTAAATCAAGTTTGAGAGCTTGAAGTAAACACCAATCCCATCGTATTTAACCAGTCGTCGAACAACATAACAAAACTATCGCCAGGCGTACGCACGCAAGATTTTATCTAGGCAGAATGTTATTCCTTTACATCGAAATTAGGTCCTGAAGAGAGTTGCTATAGTTCACCTAGGTGCCTGATACTGTGAATGCCCTATCCACCACTCATCTTCAAAAATTAGTAATAATTTTGCATATAAATCTAACTGAAAGCGTATCAAAGTGAAAATAAGCAAGTAGAATAGCACGACCGTCATTATAATTGATTGCAAATTTCCCTAGGTGCAATTAATAGACGACAGGAAATAGGATACATAAAATGTGTTTTGTAGACACAACAAAAGATAACTTCTTTAAAATGATACCTGGCTAACTCCCTTTCAATTCCTCTTGTACTGTGGATTAACAGCAGTAGAATGACAGTAAAGAGTTAAGGAAAAAGTTTAAAAATTTGGGCAAACCGGAAGTATAATTTTAAAGACTATTCTGCATGCTCATACGCTGAGCTTAACAGCAAAAAAAGGTTATTTAAATGTTTCCCTTCATTGTATTATAATGCTCGTTAATGCTATTTTGTAAAGCAACGAAAATTGTAAACTAAACTGATAAAAAATTAATGTACAACTGTCTGACGCAGTTTGTGTAATTAAAACAGCCATAGCATTTGTTGACTCCTCACGAATTGCGTTCGCGGGTTGTTGCTTTTCATTGCCAGTTTCGCAAAGAAACGTTTGATTCCCATTTTGAAGTACGCATCGATTTGGTCTTCGATTTGGCTGCTTGCGGATTCGTCGCTTGTCTCCGAAGGCTTCAACATCGTTCATACTAACCATTGGAAATGAGGTACGATCTAATCTTCGTACCTCATTTCCAGTGGTTAGTATGAACGATGTTGAAGCCTTCGGAAGAAAGGGACGATTCCGCACTCAGCCAAAACGATGACCAGATCGACGCGTACTTGGAAATGGGAATCAATCGGACCTTTGCGAAACTGATAGTGCAAAGCAACAATCTGCGAACGCAACTTGCGGAGAGTCAACATATGAAGCAGCACTGCGCACCAATCATTCAAATTATAGCCATAGCATTTACGTTAATCAAGTTTGCGACATAGCATGTTCGGTTTGCATCACAAGGTATTGAAACTTTATTGGTGTATCATATTTGATACTCAAATATATTTTAAATTTTGTCGGAGTGCCAGCTTCATATATTCCAAAGCCGGGTTTTGCGTATGCGGGTAGTAGCTTTGCACGGACAGTTTCACAAAGATCCGATTGATCACAATTTCCAATTGTGTTTTGTCTTTGATCGGGTTGAGCTTTAATTCGTCCCGATGGAAATGCGGTTCTATCACATCCATTTATGATTGGCTTGCGAAAATAAATCATGGATTATCATTATGGGTGGGAGTCGCATATCCGATTTTACTTTAACAACATGTACATTGTGATATCATCCTCGTTATTCGTGTTAGCTTCCTGCTCTGGTGATTTTCCTAAATGGTCTAAACGAGTTAGTAAGTGTGAAAGGTGATAGTTTCGCTATGTTGTACGGCTGGTTAGGTAAAATACAATTGAAGCCTATTTCTGGCTCACAAATTTGATTTGAGTAAATATTATCATCAACCGCGCGCTCTATTGCTGTTTAGTTGTATGACATGTATACATGTAGCGAAAATGTTAATTTTCGTGACGTCGACATTTAAAGTCAAGTGCAATGTATGCGAGACTACTACATGTGCGATCCACATACACAATATTGTTCTCCGGTATATATGCATTGCGTTTTTATCCTTGATAATCAGTTTAATGTTGTGTTCTGATGAGGACTATGGAAAGTCGAATCGCGTCAGTACGTATGACTGACGGTAATTTTGCTATGTTGTTCAACGTCTGGTTAAATACAATAGGATTGGTGTCTACTTTAATGTCGCAAACTTGTCCGCGACCAATTCTAGTACGTGATGAGTCCCCAATAAGGACGAAACTGGTCCACTGAATAAATTTCCTTTTCTACACTACATAATTCTTAGTTTATACTGACATATGTAAGTTATTAATGGGTCACGTGCTTATATCAAGTTCGCAACCTTGATTATAGTAATTTATATAAAGAATTTTTACCACAAATCGCGAAATCCACGTTTGTTTAATTGTATTATTTTTATGTATGTGGCGAAAGCTGCAGAAAGCTAATGTTCGTGAATGTATAAAAATGTTGCAGCTAAAATTTACAGTCAAGTACTAGGTATGTGTGATTACTAGGCATGGGACACTCATATCCAATTGTTCTTTCCGTCTATATGCAGTGTGGTTTTATTCGTCTAAATCAATTTGCTGTCGTGCTCTGATGACGACCATAGAAGGTCGAAACGCATCAGTTCGTACGACTTACTATTGCGTCCTATGTGGTGCGACTGTACGGAAAAATAAATTTTATGTTTATGTGAAGCAGGTGAACTTGAACTTAAAAATTACCTCAGCTCGACTACATACATAAATTCTGATAAAGCAAATTTACTGTTCGATTTTCCTTCATATATATCTATGCAATATACAAACGAAGTTTCATATGGCTATTGTAATCAGCATCAGGTTTACCATCACTAATAAATTATACTAACCGTTCTAATGCACAAATATCGGTAACTGAATGTTATATAAATTTAAATATGCTTCAAAATGTTCTAAAGATTCATTGATTTTTTATTTTACATAATTAAACACTGCTTGTTGCGGAGACCTAATACATATGCAATTGTGTGTTAGATGTTACGCACCTAGTAGCAAATTAGTTCAAATAGAACCGGAAGGATAAACCAAAGTCAGCATTAACAGAAGGTATAACCTTATGTGCACAGTCGCTTCGTGCTTACTAGCGACTCATCAATTGTAGCCGGTATTGCGCCTTGTATCCACTATATATTTTGGTGAGAAATGTGGGACATTTGGACTGTACAGTAATTTACAATATTGTATACCTACAGTAGTTTGGCGAACTTCATATAAAGTCTTCGACAATGCGACTTCAAAGCCAGCTCACTATATATAATATATACTGAGCCTGTAAACTCCATTTACCAACACAATTATGTATTTTATGTTGCGCACCTAGTAACAAATTAGCTAAATTGTGACGAGAAGGATAAACCAAAGATAGCCTGAACGAAAAGTATCAGCTCGTGCACATTCGTTCCGCGCTTACAGGTGACTTATCAGTAGGAGCCGGTATTACGTCCTTTACCCACTATACATTTGGGTGAGGAATGTGGGAAAATAGAACCGTCCTATTGTCTCGTTCTATGCTCCCTCATTCCTCACCAAAATATATCGTGGATAAAGGGCATAATACCGGCTCCTACTGATGAGTCTCCAGTAAGCACGTAACAAATGTGCACGAAATTATACTTTTCGTTCATGCTATCTTTGGTTTATCCTTCTGGTCATAATTGAACTATTTTTTACTAGGTGCGCAAAACCTTAACATAATTACATATATGTAGTAAGCTCCTCTAACAAATCTTTAAATCAAGTTTGCGTGCTTGAAGTAAACACCAATCCCATTGTATTTAACCAGTCATCGAACAACATAACAAAACTACCGCCAGCTGCAACGCACTGACGCGTTTCGACCTTCCATGATCATCATCAGAGTACGACGGCAAACTGACTATCGAGGATCAAACCGCATTGAATATATATGGAAATCAAATTTAGATATGCGGCTCTCACCTCTAGCAGTCTTGCATACATTGAACTTGACTGGAAATGTCGGCTGCACAATTTCTATGCAGTCACGAACATTAACTGTTTGCAGCTTTCGCCACATATACATATATAGGCAATACAATTTAAACAATAATTGATTGCGCGGGTGGTGGTAACAATTCTTTAAATCAAGTTTGCGTGCTTGAAGTAAACACCAATCCCATTGTATTTAACCAGTCATCGAACAACATAACAAAACTACCGCCAGCTGCAACGCACTGACGCCTTTCGACCTTCGATGATCATCATCAGAGTACGACGGCAAACTGACTATCGAGGATCAAACAAAGGTTTACACATTCGTATAGGAGAATCTCGCGGCCAATTGTCCTACATTCCTCACCCAAATATATTATGAGTAAAGTGTCTTATACCGGCATCTACTGATAAGTCGCCAGTACTCATGAAATCAATGTGCACATGAGATTATAACTTCCGTTCATGCTGTGTTGGGTTTATCCTTCTGGTGATATTTTAACTAATTTGTTACTAGGTGCACAACATCTAATATACAATTGCAGATATATTAGTTCTCCGCCACAAACAGTATCTAACTATTATATGTTTAATTGAATTATGTCATGATTACCACGAAATGTGATAACTGATATCGAGTGCATGGATTTGCTTGAGTAACAGGTGTACAGAATTAGTTATAATTCCCAAATTTGGTTAATCTTATTGGTACCATGCACCGACTCGGCAAATATAGTGTTAGTATCATTTAACTTTTCGGTGCCATAATGTTAGTATCGGGTACTGACACAGTAGCTCTCTTTTAGGTACTCTTTAGAGACTCGTTAAATATATATTATATATAATGAGTTAGCTTTAAATTCGCTTTTTCGAAGACTTTATATGAAGTTGGTTTCACTACTGAATTTTTACACACCCATATAGGAGATTGTAGCGTCATATATTCCCACATTCCTCATCCAAATATATAGTGTGTAAAGGGCATAATACCGGCTCCTACTGATGAGTCGCCAGTAAGCACAAAACGTATGTGCATGAAATTATACCTCACGTTCATGCTGTCTTTGTTTTATCCATCTGATCAAAACTGAACTAATTTGTTACTAGTTTCGCAACACATAATACATACTTGCATATATATTATTCTTCAACAAATACAGTAACTTTCTGTTTTTCTATTTTGATCAACTTCTGATTAAATTTATTGGGATTGGTGTTTACTTCAAGCTCGAAAACTTGAGTTTAACTAATATCAAGGTTTGTCGAGCGCACCATACGTTGAAAGAAGATTTGTGTTTGTGTTACCACGTTGCCCATGGTTAGTGAGAGGCAAAATTCAATATTGATGGCCAGGCCCTGCTGATTACAATATCAAAAACAGTAGATATTAAACAATAATTGATTGCAAGGGTGGAGCTCACAAACCATTAAATCTAGTTTGCGAGCTTGAAGTAAATAACAATCCAATTTTATTTAACCAGTCGTCGAACAACATAACAAAACTACCGCCAGTGGCAACGCATTGACGCGTTTTACCTTCCATGCTTATCATCAGATTACGACGGCAAACTGACTAGAAAGGATCAAACCGCATTGCATATATATGGAAAGCAAAACTAGATATACGGCTCTCACGTCTGGTGGTCTTGCATACATTGTACGTGACTGTTAAATACTGGTTGTTGCGGAGAACTTATATATATGCAAGTATGTATTAGGTGTTGCGAACCTAGTAAAAAATTAGTTCAGTTGTGACCAGAAGGATAAATCAAAGGCAGCATGAACTGAAAGTATAATATCACGCTCATTTGTTTCGTGCTTACTGGCGACGCATCAGTATGTGCCGGTATTACGCCCTTTAACCACTATATATTTGGGTGAAGAATGTGGGATAATAGGACGGTACAATCCCATAGACGAATGAGAAACCTGCAGTAGTGAAGCCAACATTATATAAAGTATCGACAGTGTAACCTCAGTTCTAGCTCACACTATATAATATACATACCGAGTCTGTAAGATATTAACACTATAGCTATTGTGTCAGTAACCGATACTAACATTATAGAATCGAAAAAGAACATGGTAATAACATTAAGGTTGCCGAGTCGGTACATGGTTCCAACATGATGGATATCGATGTATGCTATGGTCCAACGAATTTATCAATTAAAACTATTTCTAAACACCTGCTACTCCAGTAAATCCATAATAATAAATACTTGCAATTATATATATTAGTTCTCCGCAACAAACAGTTTTAACTGTTATATTTTGAATTCAATGATGTCTTGCTTACCGCGAAATGTGATAACTGATATCGATCAACGCCAGAGTGTGTGCATTTTCTTGAGTAACGGGTGTTGAGAAATAGTTGTAATACTCAATTTCTGTGAAATAAAGCATACAATGATATCCATCATGTTGGTACCATGTACAGACTCGGCAACTATAGTGATAGTACCATGTACCTTTTCGATTCTATAATCTTGGTATCGGTTACTGACACAATAGCCATAGTGTTAGAATCCTTTACAGACTCGGTATGTACATGATATAGAGTGAGTGAGCGTTGAAGTCGCATTGTCGAGACTTAATATTATGTTAGCTTCACTACTGCAGGTTTTCACATTCGTTTAGGAGATTGTACCGTTCTATTATCCCACATTCCTCAACCAAATTTATAGTAGTAAAAGGGCGGAGCACACTGTTGAGTCGCCAGTAAGCACGAAACGAATGTGCATGAGATTATACTTTCAGTTCATGCTGCCTTTGGTTTATCCTTCTGGCCACAACTGAACTAATTTGTTACTAGTTTGACAACACCTAATGCTTACTTGCATACATATTAGTTCACCGCGACAAAAAAGTATTTACCAGTCACGTACAATTTATGCAAGACTACTAGACGTGAGAGCCGCACATCTAATTTTGCTTTGCATATATATGCAATGCGGTTTGATCCTCTCTAGTCAGTTTGCCGTTGGACTCTGATAATGATCATGGAATGTAGAACGCGTTAATGCGTTGCGACTTGCGGTAGTTTTGTTGTGTTGTTCGATGTCTAGTTAAATAAAATGGGATTGGTGTTTACTTTTAGCTCGCAAACCTGATTTAAAGATAAATAGATATTGCCTCAGCAATTCCAATAAATGGACGGCATACACGTGTACAAGACGAATATCCAGCACCACGGCTCCAAGACACTTCACAATATTATACATTTTGGAGCTCCAACAACAGTTGACTGAATACCGTGTGCGTCAACCATCAACAAGGCTGTGCCTGGTTACTTGCATTTACCCACCTATGTGCTGGAGATTACGTCGTGGTGGATAAAGTGGGACTCGTGGCGCTACACACATTCAGCGATGACCCATATCAAGAGGAGAAGGTGGACGCTGAGTAAACCAACATTTGCATCGGCATCCACCATGGCCCCGGGCTCTGGCAGGTTACCAGACCATCTTCGAAAACGAGAGATGCTGAGGTGACTACACATGATGCTAAGAGCTTGACAATAGTACTCTTTAAGGCTGAATTCAATTCAAGATAATTATCTCGCAGAAGCGACACAATAAATCAGAAGATCGCTCTATACGGTGCTGGAGGCAGAAGTCGATTCTCAGGGAATAATTATAATTAATTATAAACAATGATTTATATTTTTCGTACTAAGGGGCGCGCTTTATGCGAGCGAACTTCTATTTATATTTCGCATAATAGAGCACTGATCGTTGCAAGGAGACATTTTGCCCTTAAATCTTCGGTAATAAGCAGGTATGGATGTAAGCGGAGCAATTGAATACTGGCACCGACTTATTCGCGAAAAGTAAAGCGTATCTAGATTAGATCGCATGCGGGAAAGGAGCCCAAATCACTTGGTTAATTACATTATTACGCTTTTTCGCTGTAGCAGGTGTTCATATTCTTTGCTATTATCAATATTAGTGAAGTTTAGCCTTTCTACAATATCATTGTGCTTTCACCATTCAGACTGATTTTTCTTCTACTTTTAATGCCAAGAGTTGGTGGCTAAACATTTACCTAGCAATCATCTGCTACACTGCATTTTTTTCATTTTTGCAACGTGTAGACTATGTAAATTGTCTACTTGACTTCAAAGCAGAAATCAAACGTGTTCATTTACAGACACGCAGTCCATTAACACAGTTAAAGTGGTCATAAATTCACGATTAATAGCCAAGTATGCACATCTATTTCTCGTGAATCGTACTTTTCAATTTGTGCTGCCCAAAGTCGAGTCTAAATCGAGTGTATTGTATCTGTCATTTAATGTATAAAGTCACATCTACTTTGACGTAGTCAAGTGCTCTCCAACGCTTCACTCGTCTAATAAAAGTATGCAGGCGGATCGCTTAAACGTGAACTTGGTTACCTTAAGAAGCACTTTTGGTCGACTATTTGCTCTAATCTAACTTTTGCCCACGATAAACTGTTCTCTTTCCAGTTTGGCTAAAATTAGATAGGCGTCAGATTTTTTTCTAAATATTAGCAGAAATTGTGTTAATATCAAGTTTGCGGACAGCATAGCAATCCTTATTGAAATTTACACGCAATCAATCGTTTCAAAAATCCTTGTTAATCAGTTGCACGAAATAATAACTTTACATAATGTTAACTTTAGTGCAAACTTCCGATCCTATTCCACAAAACCTGTTAGTATGCTCGCAATATCTCATACATAATTGTATAAATAAAGGGTCTCCGGAAGTGAATCAAAAAATCAAATAAATAGATTCCAGGTTCAAATCCTGGCGTGGTCGCCATTTGTGAAACACCTCGACATCAAGTAAATGCTGTACGGCGTCACAAAGTCAGTTCGGTGCCAAGATGGCTGACAATAAGTACTTTTGGGGGCCCATATTAGGGCCGGAATTTTGTTCTCCGGCAAATGCCGAGAAAGTTAGTTAGTGTAGCAGTGTTTATAAATACTCCTAGACACTTGAGACCGTCTCTGGTTGACTGGCTGGTGCTCCTTCTGTTGTGGCGTTGACATCAGCAGCCAGAGACTATGTGAAGGCTGAGTAGTCTTGTTGAAGATCTGAGATATCATCGTGGTGACTGGCACACGTGAAGATCCAACAAGCATATGTTGCTCCGTCTCTCTAGTTGTGCAGCGACAAGATTGGCGTGACTAAAATTGACTCTGCGTGTGAAGCAAGTCCAGAAGTCAGCGTAGGTGAAAAGTCAGTATGACGGGAAATAGCACGCACACGTAGTGCTCAGCAGAAGGCAAACGTGAACACTGGTAAATTCACCGTGCTTAAATAGCCTGAAAACGAAAGCTCGCACGCCACTGTTTAACGGTAATTTTCGCTTGTTTTAATTGGTGCCGCGTAAATTGAATTTGAATTTCATTTACGCAATATGTCGGCGAATTGTATTTGAGCTGTTACAGTTGCGATCCTGATGTTAACACCTGACCCATCATATGCATTTATTTGTTAGTATAAACTAAGCATTGTATAATGTAGATCGGTTTTTCCTTTTCTGAGAACTCTTCACATATTGTCCAGAATTGCTGCGAATAGGGCTCGAAACTGGGCACGCCTGATTTGGAATTTTTTGATCTAACCATTGAGCCACCCTGCCGCACCCTACAAACAATTTTCAGTTCTATACATATTAATGCTGCTTTGTTAGATTTCCTTTAAGGCGAAGACTACAAGGCATCTCTTTAGACCGAAAGTTCCAGCTAACCACCCCAATTCTATCATTATACAAGAGATACGACGATACCTGGAGAAGTTGTATTGAATTAAACATTTTCACAATTGAATGAATATTGGTTGCGCGGACAGTGATAACATTTTTTTCAATCAAAGTTACCATTTTGACGTAAGCACCAGTTCTTTTGTATACGTACATTTGTCAGTATAAACCAAGCATCGTATAATGTAGGGAAGGTAATTCATCTGTTAATATAATGTACTTTTAATTATACAAATACTCAATTCATTACCACTTCCCAGGTAGCGTGATGTATGTTCTATAATGACAGATTGGGAGTGGCTAGAGATAACTATAAGTCTAAAGAGATGTCATATACGAGCCTTAGCCGGTGTTCAGAATGGGGTTCATTCTCAATTTAGATAAAGTCTCTCTCATTTCAGATATTATACACCATTAATTTAATATATCATTGGTTGTTGGGTTGACAGTTATTTATATAAAGTGTGTTGAATTATAATAAACAGGAATCGAGTTTTTTAATTGATCGCACAATATTAGTATTTTCAACTATGCATTAGTATTCTAGAATGATATTGACTATCACATTCAATTGTGCGAAATTCAGTACAGTTAAACCAGTTTCATCACACATACATGTACCATGTTTTCATGTTTAAAATTCTTCGTATTTTAACACTTTTCAGACAAATTAACGTTGATTTAACGGGTCATGATTTGCGGAACATGAAAATTTGAACATTTCATTTTAACGACAAAGGTAATAAATTACATTTAGAAGACTACACCATCAGTCGTAATATCGTGGTTATGGAAAAAACATGCTTATTTACACAGCAATTTATATTGTTCTAGCTTTTATCATAGTTGACGCGCCCTTTTGCTTCAGATGTATGATGGACAGTAAATCAATGGTATTTAGTCTGTCTGGGTTCTTGCACTCTACCGTGGTGCAATTTTTGCACGAGATTGCGTTTATCAATTCAACCAATTAAATAATACTATTAAACAGTAATTGATTGTGCGAATGGTGGCAACAATTTTTTAAATCAAGTTTGCGAGCTTCAAATAAACACCAATCCTATTGTATATAACCAGTCGTCGAAAAACATAACAAAACTACCGCCAGTCAGTTTGCCGTCGGCCTCTGATGATGATCAAAGAAGGTCGAAACGCGTCAGTGTGTTGCGACTGGCGGTAGTTTTGTTATTTTGTTTGAAGACAGGTTAAATAAAATGGCACTTATGTTTACTTCAAGCTCGCAAACTTCATTTAACAAATTGAACAATATTGTTTAAATGAAAAAAATTGTGAAACTGGATTAATCGAAATTACCTGATCTGCGTTTTGACTAACTCAGTAATATTTTTTCAGCTTTCTTTCTTCACCAAAATATTTCGGCTGCCGATATCGGCAGCCTTTTTCAGTTGGTTCATCCACACCAGTATAATAAATCACACAAAAGAAACAACTAATGGCGAAGACTGTCGATAACACTAATCGAAATAGTTTGTTGAGGAAAACGAACAACTGGAATCATGACTGCGTATGTCAAAATGCAGATCAGGTAAATTGAACAATATTACCATAATCCAGTTCGCGATCTTGATATAAACACCTGACACTTTATAGACATACATTTGTCAGTATGAACTAATGATTGGATTATTTTTTAAATTTAATACATCGAGTAGGTCGGTTTCATTCTTTTTGGGAACTCATCTCGTACTTCTGCATCGGAACATGATACTGTAATCACTGAACCACCCTGTCGAACATTATTCACATTTTCCCGTTATATAATAAATTGTTTCTTGGTATGTTAATCATTTATCAAAGAAGAAACAAATTAACGTGCAAAGTAACACTCTCGCGCAGAGTAAATAATTTTTTGTTTCGAGATAAAAAATAAATTAGCAACGGAAGCAGAGTTTGAGCCACGTTTCAATCAGCAAACCGGTTTAAAAGCGAATGATAAAGACTGCCAACATTGGGTTTACATGCAATTTTAAGCAAATTTCATTAACTGGCAAAGCCACCTTATGTGAAGCAGACGTGCCCAGATGAAACCGGACGATTGGATGAATTTCCTATTCTAAATTATACAATTCTTAATTTATTCTGACAAACGTGAGTATATAATGGGATTTTTTATGTAAGAATCGCAAACTTATTTAAATAATTGTTATCACTGCCCGTGCAACCAATGTTTGTTTAATTAGATTGAATGGGATTGGTGTTCTTTTTAAATTTGTAATCTGGATATTAGTTATATGATTTACTTACCTAGACTTAAGCCAGCATATTTTGTTTCAACCATGCATTTCTATGACCAAAGTATACGGATGCCTCAACTCATATTATAGAAAGAAAGATTGATTTATTGACTAATAGACACAAGGAAAAATAGATTGATAGATACATTTATAGATAAATTTAAAGGTAGATGGATAGGTAGATAGATAGGTAGGTATATAGGTAATATGATAGATAGGTCGAGGTATGGATATAATTATAGACAGATGGATAGATGGACAAACAGTTCTTTATATATTAATAAATAGATAGATCTATAGATATATTGATAGTTAGATAAGCAGATATGTTGCTATTTTACTTCTGAATAGATAGATAAATGGATAGATTAGTACATAGATGTATATATAGGTAAATTTAAAGATGGGTGTATAGATAGATAGGGAGAATTTTAAGAGGTAGACATACAAATAGTAATATTAGTAAGTATGTATTAGGTGTTGCGAACCTAGTAACAAAGTAGTTTAGTTGTGACCAGAAGGATAAACCAAAGGCAGCATGTTCGGAACGTATAATCTCATGCACATTCGTTTCGTGCTTACTGGCGACTCATCAGTAGCAGCCGGTATTACGCCCTTTAACCACTATATATTTGGTCGAAGAATGTGGAATAATAGGATGGTACAACAAACAGTATTTAACTGTAATATAAAAAGCTCGATAAATTTAGAGATATATTGCGAAATAGATTTATAATTAGATGGATAGCTAAATATTAATAAATACAGAAATATATATAGATAGGTAGGTATAAATATAGATAAACAGATAAATAAGTAAATAGAAAAGATAAATAAATGTAAAAAAGATAATAGAAATAAAAATTGATTGGTTGATAAATAGCTCGATAAATAGTTTGATAGATAGACTGTTGGATATATATATATATATCGATAGATAGGTTGGTTCATAGATAGATAGACATATATAGATAGTTAGATGGTGGAATTGATAGATAGATGGTATTGTATATAGGCAATTTAGATATATATATAAATATATAAAGATACATTGATAAAGAAGATTTTATATGTATAGATAGATATACAGATTGATTGAATTGTATATTGAAAGGTAGATAGGTAGATACATATTTATAAACATATATATATATATACAACATACATGCATACATGTATACATATATATATATATATATATATATATTTATGCAGACATACATAAATACATACATACATACATAATTACTTACATACATACATACATAAATACAAAAATACATACATACATACACACATACATACATACATACATACATACACACACATACATACATACCACATACATGCAAACGTACATAAAAATATACATACATACATCCATACATACGTAAATACATACATACATATATGCATACATAGATACATACACACATACATACATACATACGTACGTACAAACCAACATACATACATACATATAAACTTACATACATACTTACATACATACATACATACTACATACGTACATGCAAACAAATAAACATACAGACATATAAATATAGACTCATAGATAAGTGAATCAATAGAAATTATTTTGCTAGAGTGAATTTTATATTTTAAGAAGATAAAAGATATTTACTTTAGTATATTCATTTTTTTCTGGAATAATTAACACAGTAGGCTGTGTGCACATTTAATGTTTATCAGTTGTAATCAAGAACATGCAACACTTGCGTGAAATGTATAAAGCCCGCATGGTCACAGGTCTTGGTTAAGAATCTGCTGCTTCCCATGTGCACCTGCTGTTTAGCAGAACGATTCTGACATCCCATTTAATGTACTAATTGGGAACGAAAACTCAAACACGCGCGCGAAGGACAATCACAGACACTGAAATTAATATTCAGTATATGTTGAAATGATGTTACAAATCTGCAACATTATTAAATGTTTTATGAGAAAAATATATCATCGATATGGTAAGACTACACTTAATTTGTCAAATAACATACAGATATGCAGCTCACACTCTATGTATTCTTGTTCGTCTTCACTGTCCTAAGATTACATTTTTCTAACCCAAAAATATTTCTTAAAATGACTTCCTTTCGCGAAACGGAGTTGATTAATTATTTATTATGTGAGCTTGAAATACACACCAATTCCATTGCATTTAAACGTCGGCCTCAGGAACTGACACGTTCCAACTTGACATGATTAGCGTCGAGGCACGACGGCAAACTGACCAGTGAGAATCAAACCGCAATTCATACATAAGGAAAGCAAAATGAGATACGCGGCTCTCCGCCGAAGTGGTCTCCTAATACATAATTGCATATAGATCAGTTGTCCACATCAAACATTATAAACCGCTTTTATATTATGTTGAATGATTTTATGATTATCACGACGTGTTAAAATATATCAACTGAGGCTAGGGTAAAATGTGATCAGAAATAGTAATAAATCTCTATTTGGTGAACTTTGGCACACAGTGAAATCCCTTGTGCTGATACAATGTACCGACACGGCAACCAAGGTGTTGGTACCAACTACATTTTCCGACACAACAGCCATTACCTATCAGATATCTACATTACATATAGTGAATTTGCTTTTAAATCGCATTGTAAAATACTTTGTATGAAGTTTGCTCAACTACTACAGGTTTGCACGATAGTATAGAAGAATTAATAGTCCAATTGTCCCGAATTTCTCACACAAATATATAGTGGGTATATGACGTAATAACGGCACCTATTATGCAGTTCAACGACTGGTTAAATGCAATGGGATTGGTTTTTACTTCAAACTTGCAAACTTGATTTAAAAATTGTTAGCACCACCCGCGCAATCAATTATTTTTTAGTCAATGTTCCCGATTGCATAGAAATTGTGCAGCCGACATTTCCAGTCAAGTACAATGTATGCGAGACTACTAGAGCTGAGAGCCGCCTATCTTATTTTGCATAACATACATCTTCTTTGCGGTTTTATCTTCACTAGTCAGTTTATCTTCGCACTGTGATGATGATCATAAAAGGTCGAAACGCGTCAGCGTGTGCCACTGGCGGTTGTTTGGATATGTTATTTGACGACTGGTTAAATACAATGTAAGTGCTTTGTATTCCAAATATTGTTTGGAAAGCTGAAAAGCTGATCTGACCAAGAATAATGAAGTACTAATTTTACTCGAGTGGTATTACGACCACGCTGTTTCTAAGCTATCGCGATTATGAAATTGGCACAGCTTCGTTAAATAAATAAAGTCGATAAAACAATCCGCTATTTACTAATGAATCATTCAGCATCAATCAGAAATAACTCATTACAGACATACATTGTTGATAAGAAAATACATGGGGAATGAGAATTAGTGTCTCCGACATTGTCACAATTCGTAGATCCAATCACTGACATGACACAAAGCCATCCTTTTGGCACCTTTCACAGACTTGCTTTATATATTATATACAGTGTGCTGACTTTGAAGTCGCATTTTTGAAGGTTTTATATGAAGTTAGCTTCCCTACTGCAGGTTTACACATTCGTATAGGAGATTGTAGCGTCCTATTTTCCCACATTCAAAGCCAAAATATGTAGTGGATAAAGGGCGTAACATCGGTTCCTACTGAGAAGTCGCCAGTAATCGTGAAATCAATTTGCACATGAGATCATAACTTCCGTTCATTCTGTCTTTGGTTTGTCCTTCGGTCATAATTGAACTAATATGTTACTAGGTGCGCACCCTTAATAGACAATTGTGTATACATTTGTATATATTTGTTCCCCACCACAAACAGTTTCTATCTTTTCAATGATGTCATGCTTACCGCGAAATGTGACAACTGATATCGATGAAGGCCAGAGTGTATAGATTTGCTGGAGTAAAACGTTTAATTTTAAATTTTGGTGAATTTTAGCACACATTGAAATCCATTTTGTTGGTACTATGTACTGTCTCGGCAACCACAGTGTTAGTACCACGTACATTTTCGGTATCATAATGTTGGTATTCGGTACTGACACAACAGCCCATGTTTTCGTACCCTCCATATACCTTGAATGTATAGTATTTATAATGATTTAGCTTTGCATTCGTATTATCGAATATATTATATGAAGTTAGCTTCATTACTGCAGGTTTAAACCTTCGTATAGTATATTGTAGCAACATATTTCCTCACATCACTCACTCAAATATATCGTGAACAAATGGCGTAACACCAGTTCCTGATGATGAGACGCCAGTAAGTACGAAACGATGATGCACATGAGATTATGCTTTCTGTTCATGTCGTCTTTGGTTTATTCTTCGGCTTATATATGGACTAATTTGTTTTTAGATGCGCAACGCCTATTACATAATTACATTGTCTTAATTTGTAAGATCTTAATTTCAAAATTTAATGTTTTCATTCTGGAAGGTGATGGATATTCTGTGCTTTAACACCAATATTAAAATGTCATCAATTTTTCAACTACTATACATCTGTACAGGTGTGTTTCACTCCTCTACCTTGAATAGCAAGTTCAACTGTCACGGTTTCGCACAAACAGAAGGCACAGTTGTCAAAATCGACATTTCATTCTAGTAAATCGTAGAAGCTTCTCATTAAGACCGATTGTTGAAACGACATTGGGCATTATCGCCGTTTTAAACTCACAAAAAGATAAAATACGCTGTATTTTTTTTTATTTTAGAATTATGTATTTAAATTCAAACCACACATTTTCTAGCAAATATAATGAATTAATGTATTTACAGAACATAGGATGGACACTAAAATCGGAAAAGTATATACAATAAAACATTATACACGTTCAATAGTTATTTAAATAAAATAGTTATGCACAATATAGGGTAAGGCACAGAGCTATTTACACAGTATACAAATGTCCTTATCAACAGCGCTATCACCCAATTTTACAGAGTCCACCTGAAGGACTAACCTATACTAAATTCAATGCTTCGGCACTTTTGCAGATAATAGGCACATTATTTTCGGTTAAATGCATTGTTTTTATGGAATAACACAAGAAATAATATTTTAAAACTATTATACCTCATTTCGAGATTTAAAAAGTATAGACTTCATATATACATTTAATCAAATTTTTATCATCTATGTTAAATAAAAATTGATATTCTCGCCAAAGGATACCGAGATACATTCAAGAAACAGAACAACTGAAAATAAGCCTGTGTTAGTCATAATATAGAACAGGCAATAATCGATTTAATTTCTGAAATATACTCGTGGTAATTTAACAAACTCCACAAAATTATTTCCTCATACTGTCGTTTTTACCTGTAAAATTGGCATATATGCGCACAAGTGTATTAGGTATTGCGTTTTACATTACCAAATCAGTTCAAATAGGACCAGAAGTATAATTTAAAGTCGGCATGAACGAAAGGTATAATCTCATGAGCACATCCATTTCGTGCTTACCGGCGACTCATCAGTAGGTACTAGTACTACTTCTTATTCTCACTATATGTTTGGTAAGGAATGTGGGACAGGTGGAGGATACCATTCACCGTCTTGAAACTTATTCACTGCAATCGTCAGTTTCGTATCAACATCAGCTTTTGAGGATTCTTCATTTAAGAACTATTCTGTATCCATTTTATTTCATCAACTTTCAATATAAGAACACAGATTTGTCATAATAAGACACAAATTATACAAGTGTTCAATTTATTACATCATACCAAGTTGGAAATCGCCTTAAATAAAGTATGCTGCTAAATACTGTTTGTTGCGAAGAACTAATATATATGCAAGTATGTATTAGGTTTTGCGAACCTAGTAACAAATTAGTTCAGTTGTGACCAGAAGGATAAACCAAAGGCAGCATGAACGGAAAGTATGATCTCATGCACATTCGTTTCGTGCTTACTGGCGACTCATCAGTAGGAGCCGGTAATACGCCCTTTAACCACTATATATTTGGTAGAAGAATGTGGAATAATAGGATGGTAAAGGGCGTAATACCGGCTCCTACTGATGAGTCGCCAGTAAGCACGAAACGAATGTGCATGAGATCATACTTTCCGTTCATGCTGCCTTTGGTTTATCCTTCTGGTCACATCTGAACTAATTTGTTACTAGGTTCGCAACACCTAATACATACTTGCATATATATTAGTTCTTCGCAACAAACAGTATTTAACTGCAATATATTGAATTGAATGATGTCATGCTTACCGCGAAATGTGATAACTGATATCGATGAAGGCCAGAGTGTATGGGTTAACTGGAGTAACAGGTGTTCGGAAATTGTTGTAATTCTCAATTTGGGTGAACTTTAGCATAAATTTATATCCATCAGGTTGGTATCATGTACCGACTTGGAAACCATAGTGTTAGTATCCGGTACTCATCGATTTCAAAAAAGGTATCAGTTACTAACACAATAGCCATAGTGTTAGTATCCTTTACAGACTCGGTATATATATTATATAGTGTGAGTTAGCATTGAAGTCGCATTGTCGTTGACTTTAGATGATGTTAGCTTCACTATTACAGGTTTACACATTCGTCTAGGAGATTGTACCGTCCTATTATTCCACATTCTTCTACCAAATATATAGTGGTTAAAGGGCGTAATACCGGCTCCTACTGATGAGTCTCCAGTAAGCACGAAACGAATGTGCAAAAGTATGCTGCTGTCCGTATAAAGTAAGCATGACATATTTATTTGAATCTAAGTTGTGATAATGATGCAAACACAGGTTCAAACATATACATAAATTTGTCAGATAAACTATGCACTTAATAATGTATATATACATACATTCGTCAGTATAAATTAATCATTGTGTAATGTAGAAAAATTAATTCAACCAGTAGACAGAATTCGTCCTTATCGGGAACTCTTCGCATACATTCCAGAATATGCCGCAAACAAGACTCAAATCTGGGCACGTCTGCGGAAAATTCTGGATATGACATGAAAAGTTCCCAATAAGGACAAAACCAGTCTTCTAGATGAACTACATTTTCTATATTAAGCAAATGCCATAAAAGCTCCATTTATAGTAGAGGCAAACAAAGAAATACTGTATAGTATATAAGTAAAAAAATTATGTAGTGTGCGGCAGGATGGTTCAGTGGTTAGAACACAGAATCCGTAGTAGACGTGCCAATGTTCGAGCCGTGTGCGCGTTAAATTCTCAATAGTACGTGAAGGATTCTCAATGAGAACGAAGCCAGTCTACTGGAATTATTTCCTTTGTTACTTTATTTACTGCTTAGTTTGTACTTAAATATGCATGAATTTAATGGGACTGGTGTTTATAACCAGATGACAACCTTGATTTAAATAAATAATCTTAGTGCCGATGTCTGCCATAGCCGTGTGTATTATTAAAACTTCTTGATAAATTCATTTAATAAGACCAGATTATTCAATTTACTATTGAAAACGGAACGGATGACTAACTAGCTTTTCGTAATATATTGCTCATTCTTAGAACTGGTATCAAGTTTTGTAGATCAGTCTAATACAAGAAAATCCGGCCAGAGCACTATTAACTAACGCAGCTTTTATTATTCCAGTAGTTTACTTTCTTTAACATACTGTCCATTATAATGGAAAAAGGCCAATTATAGACTGTGTAATAGAGCGTTGATTATATGTTCATCTGACAGTTAACAAACCTAGTTGGATGGTCTGCCTAATATTCATACTATTAACGGTTTCCCATGGCAGTTACGTGTTTTTATAATAAAACCAGTTTTTAATTTTTTAAATTTATGAAGAAACCAGTTTATATTCACCAAAAATACAAGGGCGAAGGGATAACAAGACATATTTTAAAAATCACTTACTTTTGATTATAGCCACCACCTAGTGTGGAAGACGTAATTCAACTGAAATCTGCATCTAACTTCACCTAAAAATTGAATTCTAAATGATGTTCAGGCTTATACATTAGCACATAATTACTTTGAGTATCCCAAAGATTGACGCGGCATACACGTATATTGAAAGTATAATTTGTCGTATCAAAAATGTGACAAGTTAAATCAACTTTGTCAAATTTACTAAAGGCTAGGTATGCGACAAAGCTTATTATTTGGTATGACATTATAATAAATAGACGCTTTCCAGAACTAAAAAATCGATTATTCCGTGCATTGTCATAACGTTTAACCAAATGTTTTTTTTTGTTTAACTGTAAACCAAATTTTTTCTTAACAAATTTAAATAGTATATTTAGGAGGAACTTTGCTTGCTATAATCAAGTTTTAACTGTTTTCCATAGCATTTTTTTTTCAAAATTGGACAAGCAACTTTAATCAGGCTGAAGCATTTCCGTCATCTCAAACCGTTGGATCCGAAGAATCGTCTAAAATCTCTTTGAAGAAGAAAACTATTTTCAACAATGTGAAGCTCTTTATTAATGAAGATATTTTTGCCGTTGAGCAAAAATATCATATGGTAACGAAACCATCATAATTATGTAAATCAAGGTTGCGATCTTGATATAGACATCAGACCCATTATAAACATATTTTTGACATTATAAACTAAGTATTGTTTAATCCAGAAGAGTCAGTAGATCGGTTGCGTTCTTATAGAAAACTCTGAACGTGCTGTCCAGAATTTTCCGCAGACAAGGATCCAATTAGGACACGTCTGCTTCCATTGTGTGCACTAACCACTAAGCCAACATACGGAGGTCGCACAATCCGGTATTCTTCTGTTCCACTGGCAAATACGTGAACGCATGAAATAGCCAATTGGTTAGCTTATCTTTAAATCAAGTTTGTAAGCTTGAAGTAAACACCAATCCCATTTTATTTAACAATTCGTTGAACAACATAGCAAAACTACCGTCAGTCACACGTACTGACGCGTTTTGACCTTCCATATCATCATTAGAGTAAGACGGCGAATTGACTAGTGAGAATCAACCCGCCATGCATATATATGGAAAGCAAATTTAGATATGCGGCTCTCCTGTCTAGTAGTCTCACATACATTGTACTTGACTGGAAATGTCAGCTGCACAATTTCTATGCGTCCACGAACATGAACTGTTTGCAGCTTTCGCCACATACACACACACACACAAATATATATATATATATATATATATATATATATATATATATATATATATATATATATAAAATTAAGAAATAACCCATTTGTATAAAAAATCATTTACTATAAGCAAGTATGTAAATCACAGTTGAGCAAGACCTGTTTCTGTGCGCCAGCACTCAACTCCACTGTAAACTCGGGTACATTATATTATCAGTTTTTTAAAGTAAATGGAATAAAGTGGGATTAAACACAAAAAATAAACAACAAAAATGAAGAAGGAAATATTCATGCTGGAAAACGCACGCATAAACTATATTATAAATACACTCTTTATAATGAATGAATGCTTCTAAATATGAATTATTTCTCAATTAAAATTACAAATGAATAATTATTGCTGAACGATAAATTTTACATGAATTATATGCTACTTTTTTTTATATTTGAGGAGAAAATCAGAAAGCAACGTTCATTTCATTTTTTGAAATTTGTATTTAACGCTGCACG
Source organism: Eudiplozoon nipponicum (assembly GCA_029291075.1). NCBI lineage: Eukaryota > Metazoa > Platyhelminthes > Monogenea > Mazocraeidea > Diplozoidae > Eudiplozoon > Eudiplozoon nipponicum. Next base: position 48,254 of record JAQBSW010004616.1, read on the forward strand.
TGTGAATGTTACATTAATTTGTTATATTAAACCTGATATTCCAAAATCTACAAAATACTTCATTATATCAAGTTTGCGTTTTTGAAATAAACACTTCGCAAATGTACTATTAGTCCCTCATACTGTTGCATTTCGACCTTCAGTGATCATCGTCACGCCACGACAGAAAGCTGTCTAACGAGGATTAAACTGCTTATATATATATATATATATATATATATATATATATATATATATATATATAACTGCTATTATCAACTCTAATAGCTTAAAATTCATTTCCATTTACTCTTGACTAGCTAGTTTGAGGTCATGCTCTGATAACGATTTGGTATCCCCATCCGCGCAAATAATGTTTGTTTAATAAATAGTATATAAAAGCATAATGCTAAGATTTTTTCTGTCATAAGCAAAACGTTGCATATGACGTCATATAGACTCCTGATAGAGCACACGTTAATACGTTTCAACATTTCTTCCAACGATATTCTTACTGTAGTATGTAATTTTATAGACACGCGTCAAATTCCCAACACCAATAAGGCAACGCGATGCACTCGAGTTTCCGCTATGTAGCAATTTGTGTGTACAGTCAGGCATTCTTTCAAATGTAACCTCATCGCCAACACTTTCGACCTAATTTTCTACCGACCCAATTATAATTCGTCATCATCAGATAGACAGAAATCCACTTATAAATTGATATTCAATTAATGTTTAATGACATGATTCTATTTTCTATATTTCTGCATTAAAATATTCATGAATATGAATAGAAAAAGAAATTCATCAAATTAACCGGTTTTGTTCTATTTGAGCACACAACAGAAATTGCCTAAATTTCTGCAAATTGCTTCTACATATAAGTATATATATATATATATATATATATATATATATATATATATATATATATATATATATATATATATATATATATATATATATATATATATATGTGTGTGTGTGTGTGTGTGTGGTGTGTAGAAGGTATTTATCTAAATAGGTTTTCAAAACCTGATTTGCAAAATTCAAATTATTCTGATTAATGTGTTTATTTTGTAAAAATATTCTGTATGGCTTCAAAGATTCTTTTCGACTAAAAATTCTGAAATAGCGAAACCGGAGTTAACTTGTTAGCAGCGAGATGCATATGCATATGACCTAATAGTTTTGATTCATGCTGTCTGTGCTGTATGTTTCCATTAAATTGTAAACAATTTGTTACGAAGTTTTCAATACAGAGAATAAAATTGCATTTATATTGGTCCTTCGTAGCAAGCAATATATAAATTTTGCATATTGAATACAATTCGAGTTATTGCAAGTATGTATTAGGTTTTGCGAACCTAATAACAAATTAGTTCAGTTGTGACCAGAAGGATAAACCAAATGCAGCATGAACAGAAAGTATAATCTCATGCACATTCGTTTCGTGCTTACTGGCGACTCATCAGTAGGAGCCGGTATTACGCCCTTTAACCACTATATATTTGGTAGAAGAATGTGGAATAATAGGACGGTACAATCTCCTAGACGAATGTGAAAACCTGTAATAGTGAAGCTAACATAATCTAAAGTCAACGACAATGCGACTTCAATGCTAAATCACACTATAAAATATATATACCGAGTCTGTAAAGGATACTAATACTATGGCTATTGTTGTAGTAACTGATACCTTTTTTGAAATCGATGAGTACCGGATACTAACACTATGGTTTCCGAGTCGGTACATGATACCAACCTGATCGATATAAATTTATGCTAAAGTTCACCCAAATTGAGAATTACAACAATTTTCGAACACCTGTTACTCCAGTTAAACCATACACTCTGGCCTTCATCGATATCAATTATCACATTTGAGTCGCCAGTAAGCACGAAACGAATGTGCATGAGATTATACTTTCCGTTCATGCTGCCTTTGGTTTATCCTTCTGGTCACAACTGAACTAATTTGTTACTAGGTTCGCAAAACCTAATACATACTTGCATATATATTAGTTCTTCGCAACAAACAGTATTTAACTGTAATATATTCAATTGAATGATGTCATGCTTACCGCGAAATGTGATAACTAATATGGATGAAGGCTAGAGTGTATGGTTTAACTGGAGTAACAGGTGTTCGGAAGTTGTTTTAATTCTCAATTTGGATGAACTTTAGCATAAATTTAAATCCATCATGTTGGTATCATGTACCGACTCGGAAACCATAGTGTTAGTATCCAGTACTCATCGATTTCAAAAAAGGTATCAGTTACTAACACAATAGCCATAGTGTTAGTATCCTTTACAGACTCGGTATATATATTATATAGTGTGAGTTAGCATTGAAGTCGCATTGTCGTTGACTTTAGATGATGTTAGCTTCACTATTACAGGTTTACACATTCGTCTAGGAGATTGTACCGTCCTATTATTCCACATTCTTCTACCGAATATATAGTGGTTAAAGGGCGTAATACCGGCTCCTACTGATGAGTCGCCAGTAAGCACGAAACGAATGTGCATGAGATTATACTTTCCGTTCATGCTGCATTTGGTTTATCCTTCTGGTCACAACTGAACTAATTTGTTACTAGGTTCGCAAAACCTAATACATACTTGCATATATATTAGATCTTCGCAACAAACAGTATTTAACTGTAATATATTCAATTGAATGATGTCATGCTTACCGCGAAATGTGATAACTGATATCGATGAAGGCCAGAGTGTATGGTTTAACTGGAGTAGCAGGTGTTCGGAAATTGTTGTAATTCTCAATTTGGGTGAACTTTAGCATAAATTTATATCCATCAGGTTGGTATCATGTACCGACTCGGAAACCATAGTGTTAGTATCCGGTACTCATCGATTTCAAAAAGGTATCAGTTACTAACACAATAGCCATAGTGTTAGTATCCTTTACAGACTCGGTATATATATTATTTAGTGTGAGTTAGCATTGAAGTCGCATTGTCGTTGACTTTAGATTATGTTAGCTTCACTATTACAGGTTTACACATTCGTCTAGGAGATTGTACCGTCCTATTATTCCACATTCTTCTACCAAATATATAGTGGTTAAAGGGCGTAATACCGGCTCCTACTGATGAGTCGCCAGTAAGCACGAAACGAATGTGCATGAGATTATACTTTCCGTTCATGCTGCCTTTGGTTTATCCTTCTGGTCACAACTGAACTAATTTGTTACTAGGTTCGCAAAACCTAATACATACTTGAATATATATTAGTTCTTCGCAACAAACAGTATTTAACTGTAAAATTCGAGTTATTTTTATAAACATTTAACTAACTAATTTACATTATATATAAAAGTAGAAGTTTTAATCATATGTAGTATTTATGGAAGCTAATCATTAGCGTCATTAAGAAGTTCGTCCTTTGTACAATAAAATGAATATCACAATTTCTTATTCGAAGAATTTAATACGCGTTTGTACAGAAAATCGTTATCAACAATAGTTTACTTTTTACAGCTATACACCAGTTATTTAAATTTTCTCGTACTTCTTAAATTTGACGGATAATTAATTATGTCTTTAATCTTTTAAAAAATTTCAAATGTAAACATAAATATTTATGAAAAATTTATATCGCTTTTGAGAAATAAATTTTAAATATGCAACCATAAAAACCTGTTTTTAATCTAGGCTTTAGACAATGGAATAAATAAAATTTTAATGTTGTTTAAAAATTTCTTAAACATATTGAGGTCAGTCCTAATGCAAATTAACTCAAATATTCCCAGATGACTGTGAACTGAATCTAATTCAGTATATTAACGTACACATTTTCAAGCTATTTTTAACATTTGTGCTTAAAAGTAAGTAAGTGTTCAGCAATAATTCCCTTCAAAGTCAAGTGTACTTTTAAAATAAATAATGTTTTATTTTTTGTCCGGTAAAGCAATAAACAGACAAATTCACGGCAACCACTAACGACAATTAAGTATCTTCAGCTATTATTTCAGGTCTGCGATAATCCACTTGACTTAAAATGCATAACAAAGTCCAGTCTCAATAATAATATGTAAATCAGAATTTCGTTGTTTTAATTCAAAACGTAGACCGTCGAAATAAAGATTACCATACATTGATTTGTAATGAAATATAAATTCATGTGCAAATAACCCATGTAAAAAATATACGCAATAGGATAGCATAAAAAAGAAATATGATATAATAAAATCAAATATAATAAAGTAAAAACAATACAATAAAATAAAGTAAAATATAATTACAAATATAATATGATATAACATAATATAACAAAATATAATATAATATAATATAATATAATATAATATAATATAATATAATATAATATAATATAATATAATATAATATAATATAATATAATATAATATAATATAATATAATATAATATAATATAATATAATATAATATAATATAATATAATATAATATAATATAATATAATATAATATAATATAATATAATATAATATAATATAATATAATATAATATAATATAATATAATATAATAATTATAATATAATATAATATAATATAATATAATATAATATAATATAATATAATATAATATAATATAATATAATATAATATAATATAATATAATATAATATAATATAATATAATATAATATAATATAATATAATATAATATAATATAATATAATATAATATAATATAATATAATATAATATAATATAATATAATATAATATAATATAATATAATATAATATAATATAATATAATATAATATAATATAATATAATATAATATAATATAATATAATATAATATAATATAATATAATATAATATAATATAATATAATATAATATAATATAATATAATATAATATAATATAATATAATATAATATAATATAATATAATATAATATAATATAATATAATATAATATAATATAATATAATATAATATAATATAATATAATATAATATAATATAATATTCTATAATATAATATAATATTCTGTTATTTAATATACTATAATATATTTGAATAAAGTATAATATTATGTAATATAATATCATATAATCAAATACAGTATCATATATATTATAATATAATTGAATATTAATATTGGGATATATATTTTAATATATATATTAAATTATAAAATCTAATTATTTTTTTCTTATTTTGTCGATTAGACATCTGTTTATTGTGCTATCCTTACAGATCGTTATGCTTTTCTTATTCTATTATTTTCTGTTAGTATTCTTTGTCTCAAGATTTCTAAATTCTGATCTCGTTTTGTATGCTTTTGATGTCCCAATTGCCACTAAATTTTTCATTTCTAACGCAAAATTAGACGACTGATTTAAGTGGCATCTCCTAACTCCATAACATATGTTCGAACTGTCCATCATCTTAGTACTTATTTCTGTGGATCATCGGCCTCCACTTCGCGGTGACAATCATGGAGCCAATCTAACAATATTCTACATGAGGTGGTGAGAGAGATAGTTCTACTCAACCATATTAATAAATAATTTTCTCTGTTCTCCTCGCTTTCCATCTACTCAGGATAGTCTGGCTTCAGATACTCTCGCGCAGCTGTAATAATATTTCATCACCTGCGTGATATTTCCATGATTAGCCAGCAAGACTCAGCAACGTCTCTACAGCGATGTCTTTCCCTTGCAGTTACATCAACCCTCAAAAATGAACCACCCTGCTTGTCCAGTTTTTCGAGCCCTGTACCTCCTTCGTCTTGTTTTAAAAACATGTTATTCACTCACCAATTCCGACAAAAATTGTGCCAAGAAGGTGAGGGCTAACTTGGCAAAAATTATCCGTCAATCTTGTCATCCCACATTTGCGCTCTGTTCCTCATTGTTAAAACCCCCTCCGCTTCATCTCATCGATCGTACTAGTATTCTTCATATTCGTTTGTAGCAATTTTCCGAATCTGCATGTCTATCTCTTCAAAAGTTAACCAACTGCAATCGTTTCTTTATTTGAATGAGCTAGACATGTGCTTGCTGGTTGAAACGCAACTAGCCTTAATCGTGCACAGTGGCAATCTCTTCTTCACCATTGGAAGTTTCTTCCTTCGAAGTGACAGAACTTTTAGCCTTTGGAGCGGATTTGCCGAATTTATTCAGTCTTCTTTCATGTTCAAGCGCTTGGCTACTCTAAATAGGTTGGGACTTGAATTTTTGCCTTCCATTTAAGGAACCGATTCAATGTCTATCTATCTGCGTAGTCTACAGGTCTCCTAATATTTCAATCGTGGACGACACTCGCGAAACCAAATTTCATCTTCATTCATTACACAGCCGTCTTACAATGCATTTTTTGTGCCTATTACCTCCGTCATGCCAACTAAAGTCACCAAACCAAGGAAAACAACACTTTGCCAAAGCGCTTTGCTAAAAAATTGCTACATCAGTTCGTGTACTTCTCCAGGAGTGTAATGATCAATTTGATTTTATTCCATTTGTGTATAAGGTTTTTGCGCTCCTAGTATCAAATTAGTTTAATTATGACCAGATGGATAGCCGAAAGACAGCGTGAACGGAACGTATAATCTCGTGCACATTTGTTTCGTGTCTACAGGTGACAAATTGGTAGGAGTCGGTTATACATCCTATACCCACTATATATTTTGGCGATGAATGTGGGAAAATTAGGCGATACGATACTGTCCAATTGCAAATATATTAGCTCTCAGCAACAAAGAGTATCTAATTGTAGATTATTTAGTTGAATGATTTCATGATAACCGCGAAATGTGATAACTGATATCGATCAAGGCCAGAGTGTATGGAGCTGCTGGAGTCGTCGGTGTTCAGAAGTAGATGCAATTCTCAATTTTTTGATATTTGGCATACACTCAAATCCATTGTGTTGGTACCATATATCGACTCGGCAACCATAGTGTTGGTATCAAGTGACGACACAATAGCCGTAGTATTGCTCTTTACAGGATTTTTATATAAATTATATATAGTGAGTTGACATTCAAGACACAATGTCGAAGATTTTATGTGAAGTTAGCTTCACTAGTGCAAGTTTACACATTAATATTGGAGTTTGTGTCGTAAAATTGTCCTAAATTCCTCACCGATATATATAGTGCGTCTTTGGCGTATTACCGTCTCCTAAAGATGAGTCGACAGAAAGCACGAAATGACTGTGCACATGCGATTATGCGTTCCATTCACGTTGTCTTTTATTTATCTTTCTGGTCAAGTTTGAACTATTATGCTACAAGGCACGCAACACTTAATACACAATTATATGTATATTAGATCTCAGCAACAAAAAGTATCTAATAATTGTTGTTATTCGTTCTAATGAAAAGGTGATCTACGTTTAGCGCCGAGAAATAGTTCCATATCTCGATCATTGACAATTATCCTGCGATATTCCTCATTTATTCTCTGCTCAAACGGCGACTGTACAAATAATCAGACGTTTCGTTAATTGCAATGCTATAACATGGATTAAAACAATCGCCACTTTGACGAATTTCTCCCACATTAAACGAATATTGTTTGCGCGGGCGGTGATAAAAATTATTATAATTAAGGTTGCGGTCTTGATATAAACACCTGACCCATTAATTACTTACATATGTCAGTATAAACTAAGAATTGTATAGTGTAGAAAAGGCAATTCATCCAGTAGACCAGTTTCGTCCTTATTGGGAACTCACTATGTACTGGCCAGAATTTGCCTGTCTGCGCATAAATAAAAATTGAAATTACCGTGGCATCTGCATAGAATATACCAAAAATATGCTTGTTTATGTGTTTTTCTATTTTTACATCTAGGACTACTCAGTTTGTGTAAATTTTTATTTCAATTTAGACCAGATTAATTGATAAGTTTTATTTTTCTAGTAATTTATTTTGCAGAATGAAGCAAATATGCTAATTGACAAAATGTTATGTGTATTTTTATAATTTAAACTTGTGAACCTGCTTCTCGAATATTTATAATTAGATATTCTATAAAAATTATCGCTAAATGTGATAAAATTTCCAGTTTTTTAATTGCATCGATTCAGAATATGAAGAGAAGGATGAAAATACTGACACAATCTAGTAACAGAAAACATTATGCAGAAATGAAGAGTTCTGTTGGCACTCTTTTACGTTAGCAAGCAGGAACTCCTAATAAGTCGGCTAATGTCTAAATTAGCTTTAATGCATTCATTATTAATAGAAATGCATTAGGCCCAGTTTACAGAAAAAGGCAATATTTTTCCTTTTCCATGCGAAAATGGCATATTTTAATAGGATGTGGCTTTTCTACAATCTGGGGTCGTATCAAAAGCCTTATTTGCTCTTTTGAACTTCGCAAAGTTTCGCATATGTAACTTTTCCCTTCGTGCCTTCACCGTACATAAATTAAACTCACCTACTTTGTGCACGATAAAGATCAACACCTTGAAAAGTATTAATACGTGGCATCTGATTATGAGCAGCTTGATGGAATCTTATCGATTTTAAGTTAAATTTACGCTAAACAAGATTAAGAATACGTGAGAATAACAGTAGACTCGCAAAAGGCTGCTCGTATATTGAACATGCTTGTAGTAAATTCAGCCTTCCGGCATCACTGACAGCATCAAATCAAAGAGCATGGTTAGGTCTAATGTGCTGATATGACGGAGACATTTCACTGTACATAAGCCGACCACATTCCTTTGACAATTCAAAGACTTTCCGCTGCTTTGGACGCCAAATGCGTGCCCTTCATGCAACAGTGGTCTAAAATATGAATCGGATCGCAGCGATTGGTCAAAGGATTTTTGCTTATAACTCTACTTTAGCCAGATGTTCATTTCATGTGTGAAGCTTGTGATGTTCTAGACGAATAAAATGTCTAGCAATTCTGCTGGTTAGCGTATAATTCTTCTTGTCTTCTACAACTCGAAACATTTACTTGCTCATCGTTAGAAACTTGAGCACGCGTTTACTCGTCTCTTAACAGTCAAGCCTTGGGATTTATTTAAAAGCTCAACTAGCATTTAACAACTTTAGCACGCCTCAAATGCTGCATTACTACGATTTACATGACTTGTGCGCCAAAAACTCGGCAGTTGAAAACAAACATTCGCTTAATGATTATAATGAGCTAGATGAGCTGGAAGAACTCGATTTTATTTCGCAGGGCTCGATCGTAAAATGATAGTTATTGAATCGCTGCTAGTTAGGCACATAAAGATCTCAGAATTGCTCCTGGAATTGCAAACGGCGTGATGAGCGATGAAGTTACTCCTCGATCTGGTTGAAAGATTGACATAAAAAGGCATAAATCTAAAGAAGTAGCAATTGATTGTATTAAAATATTGAACAACAGAGCGCCAGAAATCGACGACTTCAAATTAGGACTAAGTAAGATTGGACGCATGAAGAAACCAATAAAATTGTTTGAACTTACTGTCAAGATTTGGCTGGAGGAACCCATTTCAATCGTGGGTAAGAATGGCGAAGTGATATCCAATCACCAAAATAGGATATAAACATTTCAGCCATTTGAGGAGGATATAGTTCGCTCTTTGATGAGCAGCAATAGAATAGTATTAAGTCAACCCAACCAGGTTTTTGACACGGCATAGTATAAATATCGAAACATTGGTTGCGTGGACTGTGATAACAATTTGCTTTAATCAAGGTTGCGATCTTGATATAAACACCTGACCCATTATGTATATGCATTTGTTAATATAAACTATGTATTTTATAGTGTGGAAAAGGCAGCTCATCCAGTAGATAAGTTTCGTCCTTATTAGGAACTCATCTCGTACTATACAAAGTTTGCCGCGGTCAAGGTACCAACCTGGACACATCTGCTTCGGAATCAGGTACTCTAACCACTGAGCCACCCTCCCGCACACTACATTTAATTTACAGTTATAAACTAACTAATTATACGTGGTTAGCCTTTACTTTAGATAGAGCCTATAAAGCATCGCTTTACCCGTAAAGTTCCAACTAACCATCACCAATCCGTAATTGAAGAACAGATACCACGTTAAATAAGGAATTGCTATTGAAATGAACATTTATATAATTAAATAAACATGAATTCCGTGGGCGGTGATAAAAATTACTTTTAATCAAGGTTGCGATCTTGATACAAACACTATTATGTACATGCAATTGTTAGTATAAACTAAGTATTGTATAGAGTGGAAAAGGCAATTCATCCTGTAGACCAGTTTCTTCTATAAGGGAAGTTCAATTCTTAATGCACAACAGCTGTAACCATATATAATTTCTCAGTTTCTGATTTTAAAAAATTCTTACACTTGCATTACTCACTTATGAATTCATACAATTTGTTATCTATTTAACAATAATTGATTGCGCGGGTGAAGGTAACAATTCTTTAAATCAAGTTTGCGAGCTTGAAGTAAACATTAATCCCATTTTATTTAACCAGTCGTCGAACAACATAACAAAATTACCGCCAGCCGCAACGCACTGACGCGTTTCGACCTTCCATGATCATCATCAGAGTACGACGGCAAACTGACTATCGATGATCAAACCGCATTGAATATATATGGAAATCAAATTTAGATATGCGGCTCTCACCTCTATATTATTTATTTTAGTAAATGTAACCTGACTGAAACTATTAGGATTTTGAGCTTTGGTTTGATATCTATGTATACCTATGTTCTAGCACCTAAAGCAGTGGAATGTTAATGGCGTTCTCTTTTTGACCACCAAATTACATTAGAAGAAAATAGAATGACGATTCAGCACTTTATAAAGATGATGATTGTGTTACTTTCTTTAAAACACAATAAAACTATTTTGGATACCTATCGATGTGCACCGAATTGCGGGATTATATAATATGAAATTTATCAGGTAATTTTAAATAATTATTTATAATTGAAACAGAAGTAGAAATGTTGCTTTGCTTTATTTAGAATGCAACACTAGCTATCGTTATTAATCAACGACTGCGAAATTCAGAATTAAAAACTGGTATCCGTGAAATATTAAGATTTTTAGAATGGAATTAGATTATACTTTATATTATAAATCAACGTATTATAAACAAATTTAATGGTAGCTTACTATATAATGCTTTACATGGTCTTGTTTAATTTCTTCTTACCTCACTGTATCCATTAACTAAGTGTCTTTATTTAATGTTTAAATTAACGACAACCATTTCACTTAATCTTTGAGCTTTCATTACTGTATTTGCGGGATATTTCTTTCAGTTTATAATTCATTGTCTTAGCTTCATTTAATTGAAACTCTTATCTCATTAATTTTGTATTATAAATACACTAATATTAACGTAAGTTATTAAGAATATATCTTAATATATTGGTACATAATACTTTATTAATTGCCATCACCTCTAGTTAATCGTTGAACTTCATCCTGAATACATGATTTCACACAGCAAGCAAACTATAAATTTATTTCGGAAAATATTTATTAAATTTATAGAATGAACCTACAGATATTCGCCAAATCCTAATATTTAAGTCGGTCCCATACACAGAGAATTTAACAGGCAGTGTTTTATCAAGATCGCAACCTTGATTATAATAATTGGCCTCATTCTTATTTAAAATTCTTTAGTGTTAGCATCTACACACGTGGAGGAGTCAACTAATGATCCGCTGTGTAACGTGAAATAATGTATTCTGTGTTTGATTTCATTTAATTCTTGAAGAGGTATAACAATAAATGTCACGCCAATTAGCCGCTATATAATTTCTTCTACTATAATGATGTTTTACTAACAGTTAGATACTGATTAAGTGAGATCTAATATATATATATATATATATATATATATATATATATATATAACCATGTACCTTTTCGGTACCATAATTTGGTATCAGATAATGACACAGTAGCCATAGGTTTGGTACACTTTACAGACTCAGTATGTTTATTATACATAATGAGTTGGTTTTAGAGGCGTATTTTCGAAGACCTTGTATGAAGTTAGCTTCTCTACTGCAGGTATACACAATTTTACAGGAGATTGTACCGTCCTAATTTTCTACATTCCTCAAAAAAATAATTTTTGGGTAAATGGCGTAATATTGGCTCCTACCAATCAGTCACCAGTAAGCATGAAGCGAATGGGCATGAGATTACATTTTCCGTTCGTGCTGTCTTTGGTTTATCTTTCTTTTCCTATTTGAGCCAATTTGTTACTAGGTGCAAAAAACCTAATACAAAATCGATGTTTAACTAAATTTCAAAATGATATTTAAGATGCTTCAACTAATGTTAGCTTACTCTGCAATATTAGAGTTTAGCGTTGGGTCATAAAATATTACAAATGTAAAAAGCGAATTTTTAGAACTAGTAAATTAAGTATACATTTTTAAATAATTCTTCTTTTTGCAAATTTCAAGCGTTAAGCTGAGATTTAAGATAACAGGTGCTTGTTTTGCAAAAAATATGATTACTTCAATCTGGTTAAGTTGATCCAGCAAAAGGTATGCATAACATGTGTGTATCTGACTGAAATCGAAGACAGGGAAAATAACGCTACAAAATCTAGAAAAAGCATCAGGAGAATATTTAAATGGTTAAAAGATAGAAGTAGAGCAAATTTTCTAAGATTGAATTAGATAAACTTAAGTAAAGCGATTGCTGGATTACATAATACCTAGAATTGCCATAAAACTGATCTATTTAAATTTAATGTAATTACTGGATAGGAAATACAGCCAAAGTCTCAGATGAATTCATAAACATGAATGTGTGTATGGAGGAAAAATGGGATAAATTTGTAGAAGACGAAAATTATGTAAGATATTCATGTTATTGAGTATATAGTATATGTATATATATATATATATATTTGAATTGTTCAAATAAAAACAAATTAAATATCGATAGAATAATGCATGGGTATTTTAAAGTAGAAAGGCGTTCAGATTTATATATAGATAGACAAATAGAAAAATAGATAGACAGACAGCAGATACATATCTTCAATGCCAGATGTATATGCACAGATATTCAGAAGAAAAAATTTTTGTTTTTAAAGCTATTTACTTAAATATAGAGAATGATAGAAATTTTTAATCCGACGTATAGACGAGAGTGAACAAATATATGTTTACAAATATAGTTAGATAATTTTGTAGAGAGAACTGAACAATAATGAAATTTCCCCAAAAACGTTTAAAGAGTGCTATATATTTTTTTTAAATGGTTCTTAGATAAATTTTAAGCTATTTCATGTAAACGTTAAATGTGATGCTCAATGGATGAGTGAAATACACAGTTGCATGAATAGATGAATATATGAGACAAAATTTCGAGATATTCAAACGACAGTCATTAATCTGTTTTAGTGAAATTAAGTTAACTCGTTAGTCTGACTTTATTACTATCGCCTGTCCATTAATTGGTTACCACCTGGTGATATTTTGACTTTCAGTCCAGTTGGAAAAACCTTGGCACCAGAGCGACATAAAAATTAATATGAAACATAAGGTGTGTTCAAGTTCTCTTTTTTCATCTAACATCAGCTAATATCATTTAAGTGCAGCAAAGCTGCGTTTCTCTTAAACTTGGCTGCAAAAATGCGCTTCGCATTAATTGAACACCGTAACGTAGAAGAGTAAACAACTTACCTATATTGAGCGTTTCTGCTTATACATATTAAACTCAAAATGACGTGTGTAAAATAAACACTAAATCAAAATAATGCTTAAGCAAATAAACAATCATTGATAACAAGAGTGCCGATGACAATAATTTAAATCAATTTTGTGAAATTGAGATAGACATAAACCCCATTGCTATTATCATGGTTGCGATCTGGACACAAAAACCTCACCAAATAAGTCAATACATTTGTGAGTATAAACCAAGAATTGTATAGTGTAGAAAAGTAAATTAATTTAGTAGACCGGTTTAGTCCATATAGGGAACTCATCACGTCCAGGCCAGAATTTGCTGTGGACAGGGCTCGAGCCTGGACACGTCTGCTTCGGAATCTTGTGCTTTAAGCATTGAGACACTTTGCCGTACACCACACACCATTTTCAGTTATATACTCACTAATGTAACACGGCTAGTCCTTTTTATTTTAGGTGGAGCTCATATGGCATCCATTTAGAATCAATGTTCTAGCAAACCATCCCTAATCTGACATTATCGAACAGACACCACACTACATGAGGGAGCGGTATTGAAATGAAAATTTATACAATTCAACGAACATTGGTTGCGCGAGAGGTAATAACAATTACTCCAATCACGGTTACGATCTTGATATATTCACCTGACCAATTAAGAACATACATTTGTCGGTTTAGACTAGGAAATTCATCCAGTAGATTGGTTTCGTCCTTATTGGGAACTCATCACGTAATGGCAAAATTTGCCTTTGATGGTGCTCGAACATGAGCACGTCTGCTTTGGAATCTGGTGCTATAACCTCTGAGATGACTTGTCGCACATTACACACACTTTTCAGTTATATACTAACTAATGTAACACGGTTAGTCCTTTTCATTCAGGTGCAGCTCATATGGCATCCATTTAGACTCAATGTTCTAACAAACCATCCCAAATCTGCCATTATTGAAAAGACACCAAACTACATGAGGAAGCATTATTGAAATGTACATTTATATAATTGAACGAACATTGGCTGCGCGACCGGTAATAAAAATTAATACAATCACAATTGCAATCTTGGCATAAAAAAACCTGGCCCATTAAGAGTATGTATGTGCCAGTATAAACTAAGAATTGTAAAGTGTAGAAAAGGCAATTCATTTAGTAGACCTGTTTCGTCCTTATTGAGAACTCATCACATAATGACCAGAATTTGCCTTGGACGGTGCTTAAACCTGGAATCTGGTGCTATATCCACTTGGCCACTGCGGCAAACTACAAAGACTTTTCAGTTACACACGAACAAATGAAACACGGTTAGTCTTTTTTCTTTTATGTGAAGCTCATGTGGCGTCCATTTAGACACAAAGTTCTAACTAACCATCTTAATCTGTCATTATTTAACAGACATCACACTAAATGGGGAAGTGGTACTGAAATGAGCGTTTGTATATTTGAACGAACTTTGCAATCTTGGCCAATTGGGGATGGTTAGTGGGAACTTCGGGTCTAAATGGTTGCTATATGAGCTCCCCATAAAAGAAAAATGATTAACCGAGTGAAATTAGTTTATGTTTAACTGAAAATTTTATGTTGTATGCAGCAGGGTGGAGAACCAGATTCTCAATGATGTTGTAACGACTATTTACGCTTTACTTGATTGGCGTGTGTCAGGTATGTGCACTTAAATAAATAAATATTAATAATTTATTCATATATTATCGTACGCATAATTTCGTCCATATTAGTGGGACTATATATATGTTGTTATATAGAGTATAGTATATATATATATATATAGACAATAAAATAAACTATAATTGATTGGTATCACTTTAACAGTTTAGAGTTGAAGTAAACACGAATCCTACTATTTAACTAGTTGATGGTTAACAAAATTGCCGAATATTCATGTTTCTTTATCCTTCCAGCATCGCTATCGAGTGGTACGTGGAATCGACTTGAGGGACAACCGTATTTCATATATACTCTGATGATGTTCATGGGAGGTCGAAACACGTCAGTGCGTTGCGATTGGCGCTAGTTTTGTTATGTTGTTCGACGACTGGTTAGACACAATTGGATTGGTGTTTACTTCACGCTCGCAAACTTGATTTAGAGAATTGTTACTACCACCCGCGCAGTCAATTATGGTTTATTTGTATTTTCTATATATATGTGTGTGGCGAAAGCTAGAAATTGTGCAGCTGACATTTCCAGTCTCGTACAATGTATGCAAGACTACCAGTGATGAGAGCCGCATATTTAATTTTGCTTTCCATATATATGCAACGCGGTTTAATCCTTGCTAGTTAGTTTGTCGTCTACTCTGATGATGATCATGGAAGGTCGAAACGCGTTAGTGCGTTGCGACTGGCGGTAGTTTTGCCATGTTTTTCAATAAATTGTTAAATACAATGGGATAGACGGTTACTTCAAGCTCACAAACTTGATTTAAAGAATTATCACCACCCACGCAATCAATGATTTCAAATACAATAATCGTTTCTTACTCATATTCTTCTTAACTATTTATATGTATATATAGTTATATATATATATATATATATATATATATATATATATAATTATAGTCTACGTATATATATTTCGCGCATAAAGGCTAAACAAAAATATAAAATATAAACGTAGAGAGATTATGAAGTAAGGGAACAACCAGCTGATTGTGTGCATCACCTCAAGTTCAAGCTCTATGGACGTATGCACTATTTCTGCTTTGAAAGTCTCCGCTGCTGTTTGTTTATCAGTAAACCTTCACATGTCTGGAGTATGAACCATTAGATTGAAAGCAGGCGTTTACTCTGTGACGTTCCCTTCTTCGAGTAATTAATCGAATAGTTGATCGGCCTACGTAAGTGTATCAGAAACCTGCGCCGGTATAGTGGTAAATAATATCTGAGGTCGACATTAACGGCTGTTTCACTTTGATTGCTGGTAAAATTCTTTAGCTGTTCCTCTTCTTCGTGTAAATTTCGACATTCTGCAACACTTGTAGCCTCAAATATCGAAGCTTATAATTGGTTTATTTTGTTAATTTCTAATCAATATTAGATATAAATAATAAGATAATAGTGCTTAGAGTAAATGAAGACTGAATCAGTAATGTACTTTTATACAATTGTCTGGTTATATTACTCATATTTTTAGCGGTTACATTCCTACCATTGTGTTTAGAAGTAAAACGCATGTTTTATATTCTGCTCAGTAATCTAAATATGATTTTTTTGACGCTGGATACATTGCTATCATCCAGTAGATTGGTTTCGTCCTTATTGGGAACTCATCATGTAATGGCAAAATTTGCTTTTGATGGTGCTCGAACCTGAGCACGTCTGCTTCGGAATCTGGTGCTATAACCTCTGAGATGACTTGTCGCACATTACACACACTTTTCAGTTATATACTAACTAATGTAACTTGGTTAGTCCATTTCATTTAGGTGCAGCTCATATGCAACACTTGTAGCCTCAAATATCGAAGCTTATAATTGGTTTATTTTGTTAATTTCTAATCAATATTAGATATAAATAATAAGGATAACAGTGCTTAGGGAGTAAATGAAGACTGGAACCAGTAATGTACTTTAATATTAAATTTTGTTCGGTTATTACTCATATTTTAAGCGGTTACATTCCTACCATTGTGTTTAGATGTAAAACGCATTTTTTATATTCTGCTCAGTAATCTAAATATGATTTTTTGACGCTGGATGCATTGCTATCATCCGGTAGATTGGTTTCGTCCTTATTGGGAACTCATCATGTAATGGCAAAATTTGCTTTTGATGGTGCTCGAACATGAGCACGTCTGCTTTGGAATCTGGTGCTATAACCTCTGAGATGACTTGTCGCACATTACACACACTTTTCAGTAATATACTAACTAATGTAACACGGTTAGTCCTTTTCGTTTAGGTGCAGCTCATATGCAACACTTGTAGCCTCAAATATCGAAGCTTATAATTGGTTTATTTTGTTAATTTCTAATCAATATTAGATATAAATAATAAGGATAACAGTGCTTAGGGAGTAAATGAAGACTGGAACCAGTAATGTACTTTAATATTAAATTTTGTTCGGTTATTACTCATATTTTTAGCGGTTACATTCCTACCATTGTGTTTAGATGTAAAACGCATGTTTTATATTCTGCTCAGTAATCTAAATATGATTTTTTGACGCTGGATGCATTGCTATCATCGCATGTAGATTTACCATGTTTGTCTAACGTGTGCTGCTCATGAACACGCTGTCTAATTAATTTTTCTAGCATTGTGTGAGCTACCCTTCTAGCTGGATGGCATTCTCCGCCCAATGAAGCTCGATGCATAAGTACAAATTTTATTAATTGGCTTAAACAATGCATCCATTGTGCTTGTTTTTCTTACTCTACCGAACTCTACTTTTGACTGGTATGTCAACGGCCCAAACTTGGTTCAGTCAAAGTGAACCATTGCTTAATCGAATATCCTGTTTGATGTAGCAAAAAGAGATAATGGAAGAAGGAAAAAAATCATACTATTGATTACGCAGAAATTAAACAGCCAATTCCCATTTCAAACTGTCTGAACGTGAAGGTCGATACTCGGCTTCTAAGGACGCAATTCCTAAATTTACATTTGAGTTATTCGACGCGCATCGATGAATTACAACCACATCTGCAGAATTAAAAATCAATAAAAAGTGTGATAATCTATCAGATTGTCATAGAACTTCACTAATTTTTTTTTATATCTTCTTTCCTGTTTGTTGTCGAATATTATTGACAGTTATATAATTTGTTAAATAGAAGAATTTTATATGTTTAAAATATACTAGCACTACGTTTATATTTAGGAAGCACATTTTAAAGTCGTAACGACTTTCTCATAGAACATCTTGTTTAAAAACTCCGATAGTTTCAACTATTTCTTGATGAAGTATTAAACAAACATTGGTTACGCGGGCGGTGATAACAATTATTTTTAATCAAGTTTGCGATCTTCATATAAACACCTGACACATTATGTACATATATTTTGCAGTATAAACTAAGTAGCGTATAGTGTAGAAAATGCAACTCGTCCAG